>JARFXV010001756.1:252500-389274 GCA_031761425.1 Cosmopolites sordidus | reverse complement strand
GTCAAGTTATAGCGCTTAAAGTGACTGTACCTCATCACAAAAACACGATGGAACAAAGATCTAATATTAAATTTTGTTTCAAGCTCGGTAAAACTTTTACAGAAGTACTGGACTTGATGAAAAAAGTTTATGGTGATCTTTGCTGACCCCGTACACGTGTGTTCGAGTAGTATCATCGATTTCAGGACGGTTACGATGCTTTGGAAAACGACCCAAAGCCAGGCAGGCGGAAAAACATAAATGGCGATGAGTTGGTGGAAAAAGTGCATGAAATGATTGCCTACGATACTAATTTGACTGTGAGATGAATAGCGAAGGAATTAAATACAAATGATGATTGACAAATGATGCTCGGTATGTTCCTCAAGCCTTAAATGAGGACCATAAAGCAAGTATGTGTGCTTCAACTCCGTATTCGCCCGATTTATCTCCGTGTGACTATTTCCTGTTCCCGAAACTCAAACTGGTCATAAAAGGAACGTTTTATCAGTGTTACACAATTCCAAGCTGCAACGAGTATGATTAAGGCAATTGCCAAAAAGTCATAAAAATCTATCTTAGCATTGCTTGAACTACGGTTTATTGATACGGAAAAAAATGTATTTTGAATAAAAGTATATAATTTTGATAAAATAATTGTTTTTTTTATTTAACAAATTCCGTTATTTTTCCAACATACTGTATATTAAACAAGGAAAAAGTAAAAATACAAGACTCTTCCAGATATGGATTTGCTTAATATAATGTAGTTTTATAGAACTAAACAGTTTATCTTTATCCCACGGAGATGTGATAACATATTTTCAATTATACATTACAGGTTATGTGGTAGAACAATATTCTGATATAACCTGTTGACATTACAGTTATAACACACATAATTAGTCTAAAATTATTAACTGAAAATAACAAATAAAGGTACTTACTTGACCTGCTCTGGTAACTCATTACTCTGGGTGTTTCTCACACCTAAAAAAATACAACATTTTTTCTCAGAATTGACACTTATTACTCATCTACAGGTTTGGAATTAGTGTTATTTGCGAATGACACATTTGTTGGATTGTGAAAGTGATGATATCATGGAAAAATCATGCGGATACTGTAGAAAACGATCAGAATTATAGGAAAGACGTCAAAATACACTGACTGTAAAAGAAACAAACACTACTACCACGCACAAACCTACTACCAACACCGAATCTGATAAACAAAGAAATAGGGAAACCTCCATTTTGGGCTAGTAAATAAATCAATGTTGTTGTTGACTTGTCCCGTCAATTTTCCTATAAACTAACCAAACTACGGTACCAATAAACAATCTAGCGGGTAGGAAGGTGTCGTAGAATTTACCTTTGGACACAAATTTAACACTTTTCTCGATCGGGAAGGGAAAGCTGCCACCTTTTTTTTAGTCGTTTTATCAACACACCGCACCCGTGTACCAGACTGTTTTGGAATGTGCGCCTGCGTCCTGACAGGACATACCATTCATTCGCGTCGATGGCTTTCAGCTGTTGACATTTAATTATATCATAATACAGCAACCAGAAATACTGCGGAGTATATTCGGTTCGCTAAGGAACAAGCATTAATCTGAAATAATTTTGGATGAATTCTAAATGATATAAATGATCTGGATGAAACAATCTTTATTCACAAAAATACAAATAAATAAAAAAAACAATACTGTTACGATACCACTTTATTAATTTTTTTATGTCCCCCTGATTTTCTCTTGGCCAGGAACTCTTCCATTGTCGGTACTCTGGGAGTACTCCTGTGCGACACGAACTTCTCCGAGGCGTTCTTCTTGTCGCTCTTGTCGTTCTGCTTCGGTTTGTTCTTGTCGATCAGCTGATTCCTCCTGTACTGGTCCAGGAAAATGAGGAATTCCCTGAAAGTCAAATAGCTCCTGTCACTACCGGTCCAATTTCTCGTTGGAGGTTCTTGTAAGCCTAAGATACCATTCCAATTACGGAGGTCGTCCGGTGCGTCACTCCCGTACCAATATTTGATTATCACGAATCTAGATTTGAAATAAAACTCTTAATAGTGAGACGGTATTTTTTGTGACTTAAATGAACCTCGGCAACTCTTTACAAATCTTGGCAAGGAAGCCAGAATATTGCAAAACAAATTTTGTTGTTTCCTGGTTATACTGTGATCAAAAATTAAAACAGATCCCTAGAAATATATTGCTTGTTTGGATTAGCATAATTGATGAAATATATTTTTTACCACAAACCACAATACACTTCTAATTTTGAAGTGAATGGTGAGTTTTTGATGAGAAAAATGTTGTTATAAGAACAATATAATGATAGGGGTAAGTTACATCGAATAATTGTGATTATTTTTGCTCACAGTGACAGATTTAAAATTGTTTATATGATCTTATGAGACTTACGCCAGTCCATCGTCTATCATTTTGCAAATTCTCATGTCTTTGGCTAGCTCGACGAATTCTGGATTGTCTGGGTTTCGTTTTATGTCAACCAACTGCCAAGGAGCCACGTTGCCAAACCTCACGCACTCCAGCACCTCATACTTATATTTATCTCGATTCTGCCAGTCGTGTTGCAGCCAACGTACTGCTGCCATGAACACCTCCATTTCACTATTGAGTCATAAAAAAAATAAAATATACTACATCGTTTAATTATTCCATTGGAACTGTCAGAACTTTTTTACAATTCCCGATGCGCATTTCGCTAACGATGTTAGCATCATCAGGAGATTATTCAGATTATTATTATTAAATGATATAATCTGATTAGATTATATCATTTCAGTTCAACGGAGAGAGAGACAATAAAAACATCCCAACATCATTATCATGCGGAGCTGATTCAATTTAATCGGATTAAATCGTCTCTTCGTGATGCTAACATGGTTGACGAAACGCGAATCTTGAGAAGTTTGAAAAATTGATTTAGTGTTTAGTACTGGATGTATTCGAGTTTGAGATGTTTTAAAACAAAATTTCAAATAAAAAAAATGGATTGGTTTTCCTTCACTCCATTTGCTAAAATCGCTTGAACAATTCTCGATTTGACATAGAGATGGCGCAAATATGACCAGACTATGATATCTGACAAGTGTGATTCGTTAGATGGTGCGAGATCATGATGGGGATTTATAGCGTCTGCATTTAATCTCGAAATCCACTTAATCTATAAATGTAGACAATTAACACGACAATATGGTAATGATTAAGATTGGTTTTTTTCAGTTTTTATAATTAATCTCTTTCTTTGAACTATATACACAATTGAGCACTAATAACAAAAATAAATATGACATTTGACAACTCGAAGATTATTTTCAATCTAACCTAAATAAAAAAATGCCAAAATAACTCTTTCGGAGCAGATGCCATGGAAGGAAAAAGAAATGGAATTGACCACGACCATTATTTCTTATAAATAATGAAATTTGTTTAAGAGGTGCTTTTAAAATATTTCTTGAAACTAATAAAAATCACGACGAACAAATCTCGATGAAAGATTTAGGAAACATTTCAGTTATATTTTTGGTAACAAATAATATTACCTTTAAACAATTTAACAAAGAAAAGTTCTAAAGATTACAAGATTAAACGAAGGCTCTGTTGAAGCGTACGTGTAATAATAAACACTTGCCAAGATTGTTTAGGCTTGTTTAAATATAATTCTAGAGTGGGTCTTCCACTTTTTATAGCAGTAGAAGAAACATGAATTCACCATAATGCACTAGAGATGAAACAACAGTCCAAATAGTGAGAGGAAACACGTAAAAATGCGCCAAAGAAAGCATCAATAGTTTAACTTGCCGGAAATAGCATTAGCTATAGATTTCTGGGATTCTTGTGGTGTGGTACTACCTGACAAAAGGCAGGACCATTTAGCCAAGAACAAACTACTTTGGCTAAGTATAGTTTTAGAGTTTCGTCGATGAATTTCTCAAATGTTAATGGAAATCAAAAAAATATTGTACAGTGTATAAATGAAAAATTTATCAATATTTTTTCAAGCAAACAACCTGCTATATTTTCTTACCAATTAATTGCAATATAGTTGGATTTGAGGAAGCTTCTGATATCGTCCACGTCCAGCTCTAACCAGTCCTGTGAACTCACCAGCATCAAATAGAATTGCTTGATGCGAGGAAGCATCAGTTCCTTCACTTCGGGCATGTTTCTTTTCTTGGCCTCCAAGTACAATAGAAAAGCGGTGCTTTCATTAAAAACTTCAACGCTGTCGATGAACGCCCAACATTGTTCCACCAAATCTACAAAAAATAGTATGTGGAAGATTTTTTTTTGTTTTTATCTCCAATTTGATGCTTGGTCTCGTGTTGAAGAGTACATTTTGTGATTGTAATGGTTAGAGAACAAGTTATGTTTCGATTATTATTCTTTCGAAACTAATACTTTACAGAAGATAAAATTGCTATATTGTTATTTTTGTCCATGGTCTGTCATATAGATGGCGTCACTTGCGAAAAATCCTTACCAATGATCGATTGTGCCAACATTCAAACGTCACGTGTGAAATTTCATAACAATATGTCTACTGTTTTTTGAATTGTTGTGTTTTTAAGTTTTCGCTACCTTTGTTATTTTCAAAACAATAGAAAAATAATAATTTCCTATGTTAATTACGCAAAACAATAGCTTGATAAACATTACCCGGACTCTGCCACAGAAAAATCAACCATCAACCATTATTGATTGGTATGCTAAATGCAAACGTCATAACGATGATTCAAATGACCAGATAACATCAGAACAATTCATGACATTTTCAATTTTTCTATTGGAATCTTCGGTGTGAAACACTAAACTCAAAGAGATTTACCACTAAACACTAAAACACTTTTTTAAAGTTCTCGACGCACGTTTCGCTAACCATGTTAGCATCATCAGAATGTTAGCATCATTTAATCTCTAAAAATCTCTAAGATTAAATCTAAGATAAATCTCTCTATTTAGTCTCTAAGATTAAATCATCTCCTGATGATGGTTAGCGAAACGTGCGTCGAGAACTTTAAAAAAGTGTTCCGGTGTTTAGTGGTAAATCTCTTTGAGTTTAATGACATTTTCAGTAAATACATCATCCGTTTTGTAGGAAAAAGGAAAACATAAACAAACATTTTTGGTAATGGTAATGTATGTTTTATTGTTTGTTGTGGAATTTCTTCCCATGAAGTCTGAATAACACTTTTCAGATCTTCCATAATAGTACATTGTCTTGATTCACTATAAACTCGTCTTGGAAATATCCGCCAAACATTCTCAATGGTGTTCAAATGTGGAGAGACAGAGGGCCAGTAGAATTTTGACATATCATTATGGCATTAAAAGGTAACTTTTGTTAAAAATAAAATATACAGTTAGTGAAATAGGAGCTTGAAGGGCATAGTTTTCAGCTGTGAAGTTTAGAAAAGTCTAGTACACGTTTAATGTTTTTCTATGATGGTGATGGCGAAATGATTAATCAATAGTGCACGCGTAATGCTCACCTTTTATTTTAAGATATTTTGCCGATATGAACACGTCCAAGACATTTTCGCGGGTAAGCTTGGAGTAGGATGGTTCTCCAGTTATCATCCAGTCATATATGAAGCCAAACGCGGCCATACTACACTTGTCCTGTAAAAATAATATATATAGTTAGTGAAATAGAAGCTTGAAGGGCACAGATTTCAGCTGTTAAGGCTTATCAGTTATAATAGAAATATAAGAAACTTAACAAGAAAGCTATTCAGCTTAGTAACATACGAAAAAATACCTTACCTTATAAATACCTTATACCAATACAATATGATAGCAGTAATATATATATATATATATATATATATATATATATATATATATATATATATATATATATATATATATATATATATATATATATATATATATATATATATGCACGGGTAGTTCGCTCGCTTTTATAGCCGGCCGGCGACTGCGCAGATTATATCGGGGTTGTTCGGGAGTATTTGCGGCGCTCGGCAATGCTGTCGGGCGTCCGTTTATTGATTTTTTTACCTCGCCGCCACGTTGTCGCGTTTCTCCTTTTTCAGAAGAGATTTCCATACTTTTGGAATGTTGAAACGCGGCAACGTGACGTCGAAGTAGAAAAACCAACCGAGATAGAAACATATGCCATCATTCCCAGTCAAGCACCCAAGAAAAATGTATATATATATATATATATATATATATATATATATATATATATATATATATATATATATATATATCCAGTATACCTCGCCTAAGGTACTGGACGGGTCACGGGTGGTGGATAGTGAAAGTTCCATTAGATATTAATGGACAGCTGCGAATATCTCAAAATAAGCAGCCCCGAACCAAGGCAAAAAAAAACTAAATCCACTTAGCGTCTGACTTGTATCAAGCGGTTGAGCGGTCAGCGTCTGTTCACCAGTGGTGCGGCTGATATTTAAATTCTGGAACTAACCCCTCCAGTCTTAACCTCTGAACCGTCATGGTTCAAACAATTAATTCAAAGTACAAGATGAAGCGTTCTAGTAATTACAAAATTACCCCAGGAGGTAGACATTCTGGGGCATCCGCAAAATCTTTCAGAGGGAGTCGGAGACCTCTGGCCAACGTCTGAAACCGAAAACAAAAACTTTCTTTGGAACGGTAAATATCAATTCTCTCCTGCGTCCAGGAAAACTACACGAATTGGGGCGAATATTAAATCAGCAAAAAATCCAAATTTTAGCTTTGCAAGAAACCAGATTGACATTGACATTGAACCATTGATTCCAACACCTTGGAATTCGGCAACTACAGACTTTTTAAAAGTAAAACTGACAAAAGAATACTCAAAAATACACCACATCTCGGTGTTGCTTTCGCTATCTCAAGAAACATTCTTGGTTCTATAACTAATGTCCAGCCAGTAAATAATCGACTTATGACACTATCCCTTAAGTGTGCTAACAAACACTATAAATTAATCAATGCACACCTCCCAGTTAACGTAGAAAATAAATCTAATCCTGAAAAAGTAAATAAGTCCTGGGAAATTCCGGAAAAGACTATCTCTAAAATTCCCTCTAACCATGTAAAAATCCTATTGGGTGATTTCAACGCCCAACTAGGGAAAGAAAAAAAGTACAGGAAAACAGTCGGCAGTTTTCCCGCTCATAAATGGACTAACCATAATGGTAGAAGATTGGTTGAACTATGTTTGCAGTTTAATCTAAAAATAATGTCAACACATTTTAAGAAGAAAATAGCAAAACCGAAGACCTGGAGGTGCCCAAACACGTACATAGGTGAATTTCAAATTGACCATGTTGCCATTTCGTACCCCAATTATAAAGAGATTTTGAATGTTCAAGTCAGGAAAGGAGCTAACATAGACACGGATCACTACTTGACTACAATCAAACTTAGCTTAAAACCTCGAAAACTTATTCAAAAGAGACTGCTAATACCAAAGTTCGACCCAACGAAAATAAAACCAGCCCTAACAGAAGAGCTTGATAAACAACCAGCACAGAACTGGCAAGAATTGAAACAAAAAATTATTAAAACAGCCTTAAAGTTGGTCCCTTTACAAAAACGTAGAAAACATCCGTGGTGGGATGAAGTTTGGGAACAAGCAGTATTTAGCCGAAGTAAAGCATTCAAAGATTGGAACAGTCAAAAAACAGCAATAAACTATAACATCTTTTTGGAAGTAGGAAAAGAAACATCGAAGCTAATTAGACAAACTAAAAGAAAATATGAAAACAATCAACTTAATGAAATAGAAAAAGATTTCCAAAAAAATAACACCCGAAACTTTTACAAAACATTTAAAATTAAATTAACAGGCTATCAACCCCAAAGTCTTTGCTTCCAAAAGGAAAACGGTCAATTAGCTCTAAATAACCAAGACAATTGCAAAGAACTTGCGAAATATTTTGAACAAATACTAAGCTGTCCTGAGCCTTTAAACAAATTACCAACACTAAACCCTAAACAAACAAACCCAGATTTATTACCACCGAATGAAGATGAAATAATTAGACAAATCAAGCGGCTTAAAAATAACAAAGCTTCTGGTGAAGATGGAATCACTGCTGAACTTTTGAAATCCGCTGGTCCAGGCACAATCAAGGAAATAACCAAAATTCTACAAGAAGTTTTGCGAATCGAACGGATTCCGGAAGATTGGAAAGATGCTCTAATCCATCCACTATACAAGAAAGGAGATAGAACGGATGTAAACAACTATAGAGGGATATCTCTTCTCCCAGTTTGTTACAAGATTCTATCTCAATGTTTACTAGACAGAGCACAAGGACAGTTGGAACCTAAAATTGGTGAATATCAAGCAGGTTTTCGACTGGGCAGATCCTGCCCTGAACAGATCCTGAATCTAAAGTTGATCCTAAGACATCAAAAACTGTACAATAAAAATCTCGTCTGTACATTTGTGGATTTCAAGAAAGCATATGATTCTATAGACCGCGAATCTTTATTCCGAATCTTGAAAGAACAAGGACTAGATCTGAAAACGCTGGCAATTATTAAAGCAACATTAACTAACACAAGGTCAAAAGTTAAATTCATGGGTGACATCTCAGAGCCCTTCGAAATTAAAACTGGAGTGAGACAAGGGGATGGACTCTCGCCACTCTTATTTAACTGTGTTCTAGAAAAAGCAATACAGGAGTGGCGTGAAAAAAAGTTGGCCCTGAATATTGACCAGCCCATTAAACTGGAGAGAACCAACATCAAAATTGATTGTCTGGCGTTTGCTGATGATCTAGCAATTTTGGCTAAAGATGTATTAACGGCACAGAAACAGATTGAAATCCTAAAAGAAACAGCAGAAAAGGTAGGACTCCAAATATCCTTTGAAAAGACACAATACATGACCTGCAACAGACTAAGAACACCACTTCTAAAAACAAAATATGGTTACATCAGACGAGTCTCTCAATTCAAATATTTGGGTGAAATAATCATGGAAAATGGGTTGGAAAAAGCGGCCAATAAGGGTAGATGTCAAAAAATGGAAACGGCATTGAGACTTACACAAAATATTTACAACAAAAAATGCCTATCTAAAAACACAAAACTGAGACATTACAACACAGTTATTAAGCCAGAATGTCTATATGGGGCAGAAACGCTCATTTTGAATAGAAAGAGAGACATCGAGGGCATTGAAAAGAAGGAAAGAAAAATCATAAGAAAAATCCTAGGCCCCAAACAAATAAATACAATAACATACCGACTTCGAGAACACCAAGAAATCAAAGAATACACAGATATACATAGCGATATGAGAAAAAGAAGACTTAAGTTTTACGGACACATAAAATGGATGAATCCAAATAGGCTAACTAGACAAATAGTAGAATTTTATGAAAATAGGAGTAGAGCTAAAGTAGAAATAATTAAATGGATTGCTGCAATTAAAGAGGACCTAAGATCAGCAAATATTACACAAAGTGAAATTCAGGATAGAGGCTGTTTCAGACACAAGGTTGACGTTTGGAAGGTTGGTCAGAGAGAAAAATGTAGGAAGACTGAAACAACTTGGTCTGTCGAAAGGAAAAAAGCTCATAGCGAAAGAATGAAATTAGTATGGGCGCAAAGGAAGGTTAACAACAACAAACGCCTTTAATTGTACTTCGCGTGGTCCACCCGGGCCCATATGTGAATAATAAATAATATATATATATATATATATATATATATATATATATATATATATATATATATATATATATATATATATTATTTTGAAAAGATAAAATGGCCCACGTCTATGAGGGTAGTGAATTAGTTGACAGGCTGTTAATTTATAGAGACTTCAAAATGCTAATGCCGCATCATACCTATAAGCTGAAAGTTTTTTTTGCAGGGCGATACATCCATTGAGCGTGCAGGCCAAGAAATGAATCCATTGCGCCCTATCCATCTGTTATGAAATTCATTATTTAAATGTTAGTGAACTTCTCGTCTAAAATGTGACGGGAAATGTTAAAGGAACATCTTATAATAATTGGGAGAGGTTGTTTTAAAGAAAGTCTAAATAATTTCCACCTGTTATTTGACCTGGAAGAAAGGCTTAAAAAGCATGCCTTTAACTACGCCAGCCCAAACATTTTGTGAAAAACTGTGCTAAAAATCGGTTCTTTTCACCGGATGTCATTTCTTGTAATTGTGACCTCGTCGATAGCCAAAATAAATTTGGTAATATTTTCGTTTCTATTGTACTGATGCAAAAGCCACTGACAAAATTCTCAAAACTCTTCTAGAATAATCTTCGGGTTGTAATGTTTGTAGCCGTGGATAATCATAGAGATAACGTCTTCTTGTCTTCCACAGTTCACTATTACCAACTTCAACTTGACCTGCTATAGACCTAGTGCTTGTTATTGGCTCTTTTTCGACAATTTCTAAAATTTCTTCCTCAATTTCTGCAATTTCGAGTAGAAAGAGTGAAGGTTCGGGTCGTGACCTCCTCGTCGTGCCTTTAAGTACCCTGTGTCACGAAGTCTTTGTAACTAAATTTACAAACTTCCGCGGAAGCGGATGGCTTCTTAAAGGAAACCTTTTCGCGTATAAACGACATGCTGCTGCTGAATTTTGTTGGCACTCCCCGTAAGTTAATATTATGTCCACTAGTTCATTGTTTTCATAAACGTGTGGTATTTTAATCGCAGAAGGTATCCAAAAAATAAACACGCACTATTAAGGAACCATTGCCACCGATTAAATCAAATATCGCACTCAAAAGAAATGTCGTACAAGAATACAAACAACTAATCATACCCAGTATCAGCAGTAAACAAATACTTTATGATTTTACAGCGCAGTGGTCGGGAACATCAAAAAGTCAGGTTTGTTTTCAAATGTTGTAAGTGTTAATAACTTCTTTATTTTGCAATTTTTGCATACATGATTTTGCCTGTTATTAGTTTCTAGGTACTGTTGATATACTATTACACTACATGTACTGTTTCTAGGTACTATTTTTGATATTTAATCTGCTAAATATTTGGCAGCTGCATTTTTTCCTTTCTGACATTTTAGAAACTGTATATTTGCTATTTGTAACAATTCGTACATAAATAAAACCGTTGACGGGAAAAAAGATAATAAAAACATCAAAACATAATCGTCAGATGATTCAGTTTAATCAGACTGAATCGCCTCCTGGTAATGTTAACATGGTTAGCGAAACGCGCATCGATAAATTTAAAAATGTGATTTATTTGGTGTTTGATGGTAAATCTCCCTGAGTTTAGTGGTGGTAATCATCAGCAGGAGATGATTCAATCTAATCCACATCGAATCTTATCCTGATTATGTTAATTTGGTTAACGAAACGCGCGTCGATTAATTTAAAAATGTGATTTATTTGGTGTTTGGTGGTAAATCTCCCTGAGTTTAGTGGTGGTAATCATCAGCAGGAGATGATTCAATCTAATCCACATCGAATCTTATCCTGATTATGTTAATTTGGTTAACGAAACGCGCGTCGATTAATTTAAAAATGTGATTTATTTGGTGTTTGGTGGTAAATCTCCCTGAGTTTAGTGGTGGTAATCATCAGCAGGAGATGATTCAATCTAATCCACATCGAATCTTATCCTGATTATGTTAATTTGGTTAACGAAACGCGCGTCGATTAATTTAAAAATGTGATTTATTTGGTGTTTGGTGGTAAATCTCCCTGAGTTTAGTGGTGGTAATCATCAGCAGGAGATGATTCAATCTAATCCACATCGAATTTTATCCTGATTATGTTAATTTGGTTAACGAAACGCGCGTCGATTAATTTAAAAATGTGATTTACTTGGTGTTTAGTGGTAAATCTCCCTGAGTTTAGTGGTGGTAATCATCAGCAGGAGATGATTCAATCTAATCCACATCGAATCTTATCGTGATTATGTTAATTTGGTTAACGAAACGCGCGTCGATTAATTTAAAAATGTGATTTATTTGGTGTTTGGTGGTAAATCTCCCTGAGTTTAGTAGTGGTAATCATCAGCAGGAGATTCAATCTAATCCACATCGAATCTTATCCTGATTATGTTAACTTGGTTAACGAAACGCGCGTCGAAAAGTTTAAAAAACGTGATTTGGTGTTTAGTGGTAGATCTTTTCGAGTTTGGTGTTTCACACCCGAGGATCCAATAGATAAATTCATCATAACATCCTCAAACTGTCAGTGTTAGGTGTTGTCCTATAATAATTAATCCCAATAATTAGTCCTAATAAATGTATTTATTAAAACTTCAATTGATAAGGGAAATTACACTAAAATACCTACAGATCCAACATTAAAAATAGAGAGACAAATTTACAATACATTATATAAACACAAACGTGAATTTACAGATCTAGAAAGATCACAACTTACACCACATTATAGTAAACCACCTCATTTCTATGGTCTACCAAAAATACACAAAACTAATATACCACTTCGCCCTATAGTTAGTAGTATAGATTCCCCATGTAGCCCCACTAGCAAAATTTGTATTAAACATTTTAAATCCACTTTAGGATAGAACAAATTCATATATTAAAAATACTTCAGATTTTTTAGATAAAATTTCGAACATTAAAATTACAAAACAAAATTTAATGGTTAGTTTTGACGTAGTGAATTTATTTACTAATGTACCAGTTGATAAATCACTTTTAATAGTTAGAAAGATATTAGAACATGACACAACATTAAAAGACCCCACTAAACTAAACATAAATACAATTTTGGAATTATTAACTCTGTGCTTAAAAACCACCATATCTTCAAATAGAACATGATTATTATCAACAAAATTTCGGATATAAATTCTCAAGAGCCTACAATTAAGTTTACTTTAGAGATGGAGGAGAATAAATTGCCATTCCTTGACACTTTAATATTAAAACAAAACAACACATTAAAAACTACAGTTTACAGAAAACCGACAAACACAGATAGGTATCTCAATTTCTTTTCAAATCACTCAAAATCACTCAAAGTTTACAGAAAACCGACAAACACAGATAGGTATCTCAAATTCTTTTCAAATCACCCAAAATCGGTCAAAATAGGAGTAATTAAAAGTTTATATGACAGAGCAAAACTTGTTTGTACCGACAGTGATACACTACAAAAAGAAACAAATCACATAAAAGACATTTTAATAAAAAACAATTACCCAAAATTTTATAGATAAATCGTTTAAAAATTTTGATACAAGACAAAACAGACAAGTTATTAATAGCAACTCTCAAACAATTAACCTCACAATTCCTTATATCCGGGGTATTTCTGATACAATTAAAAGAGTAGGAAATAAATACAACATAACAACGACATTTAAAACAAAAAATACTCTTAGATCTCTATTAACAAAGACTAAACCAAACAATATACAACAAAATACCAAAAATGTGGTTTATAAAATTCCCTGCGAATGTGGCAAATTCTATATAGGTGAGACATCTAGACCGTTAGATGTTAGAGTAAAAGAGCATAAAAACCTTCTGAGAAAGGGCGATTTTAATAAATCTAGAATTTGTCAACACGCATGGGAATCGGGTCATAAAATCAATTGGAATAATTCCAAAACGGTATTAAAAGAATCGGTAACAAAATACACAAGATTAAAAGAAACCGCTATAATTAATTGAAATAAAAATAACTGTATTGCTATGCCTTCGGTAGATTTAAATTCAATATGGTTCTCGATTCTTAAGAATACAATTAAACACATTTAAATATTTGAATACACAATCACTACAATAAACAATCACACTGTAAACATTACTTATATATATTTTTTGGTAGTATGTCACTGTCATGAAAATCTATTGTTGTCAATGTAAGTATCGTTGACATATACAAAAAAATATATTTACTTTCACTCGTTACTTCATATATTACAAATTAATATAATTAATTTTTTGTTTAATTTTGAAAACGGGGGGAGAGTACCCTCCGAAACGTTAACGTTAAAAGTTTGTAAAATTTTTTATAACATTTTTATGTCTTTAAAATTTTGTTCGTTAGGCAAATTTATTACAAAAAAGAATCACTGAGAAATTTATCTCCGTTTGGTTTTTTGTTTTTCCCAGTGATTCTTTCTTTACATAAGAACAGGTATTTTTGATATTTTTTGAGTTTTAGATAGTGGCGAAAAATCCAAATAAAGGAAAAAAAAAATAGTTGTCCTATTTCTTATCGTTCACTTTGTGTTATTTTGAACTTACCGAGGGGAGTTCGACTTTTTTGACTGCCACGTAGGCATCAAACAATTCAGAATAACACTGCAGTACAATTAAGTGACAGTTGAACTCTTCGTTGTCGATATAAACTTTGCAGTCTGCATTTCTGTAAAGAAAGTGATGTAAAATGAGTGTAATGATTATAAAAGAGAATAAATAGAAGATAGATCGGATTCTTTATTTAATATACAGAGCCTTCGTTTAAGCCTGGAACCCACGTGCCAAGTGATTTAATTAAAATATTTATAAACATTTTATTTATTTGTCACCAAAAATATTACTAAAATTTCCCCTAGATTTGTCGTTCAGATTTGTTTATTGTCATTTCTGTTAGTTTCCATAGAAACATATTTCCTGGGAACAAAAATATTTTAAAAGCATCTCTTAAGCACATCTTATTATTTAAAAGAAATAATTTTTATTGTCTGCATTTCATCAAGAATATTTTCCATAAAAAATCTACGGCAGGCGGTTTTCTTTCTCTTTTTCCTTTCCATGGCATCTGCCCCACTGTTAAACTGTGTATATAGTTCAAAGAAAAAAAATATAAAATCTGAATTAAACCAATAAACGTACATCGTTGTTTAAGAAACGCATGGTGCAAAAAGTTATTATAAAGCCTTATACTTGTTATTGTTCTGCGATGATCGAGGAAGCGATTGCATCTTCATTTAGCAAATAAAATATGATCACTTGATGCCAATTCTGGGCTATACGGAAGTTAAGTAATGTCTGAATGATTGTGGCGTATTCATATATTTTTTTTTCTTTATTTGGGTTTTTCGCCACTATTTAAAACTCAAAAAATATTAAAAATACCTGTTTTTAAAACAAAAAACAAAAAACCAAACGGAGACAAATTTCTCAGTGATTCTTTTTTGTAATAAATTTGCCTAACGAACAAAATTTTAAAGATATAAAAATGTTATAAAAAATTTTACAAACTTTTAACGTTAACGTTTCGGGAAGTATTCTCCTCCCGTTTTCAAAATTATACTAAAAAAATAAATTATATTAATTTGTAATATATAAAGTAACGAGTGAAAGTAAATATATTTTTTGTATATGTCAACGATACTTACATTGACAACTAATAAATTGACAACTATATGGAAGTTGTCAAAAAAAATTAAATCTGACAATTTTCCCCAGCTTTTCCTTTTATGACGGTAATTCTTTCACGTTTACTAAGAGAAGTTTATTTTCTTTAAGGAAACGTTGGAACTGTGATTGAGATCCTGCGAAATGATCGTCAGGTTTCTAGTTCTAGTTCTATCTATCTAGTTCATCGTGAAGATAATTGGAATTTTTTATCCTGCTATTATTTATCTATATTTATCACGGATTATTTTATCGTGCATATATTTCATTTTAATCGGATATTTTGAAAAACGGAAATTACACAAGAAAATCGCTAATAAAGGAAAGATTATATGCATTTTTTTTGGCTAAAAAGTATTGTAGTTTTAGATATATTTTCAATGACGACCTGAATGCTTCGTTTAAGGCCAGGAATTGTTCGGGGTTTATTTCTGTAAACCATAACCCCATAATTATTAAACCCATATTAACCCATATTAACCATAACCCCATATTATTTAATCCGGGGTCGCGAGATCGCATGATCTGGGTGGCTAGTTGACAGTACCATTTTTTTTTAAATATTTTTTTCTTCATTTGGAAATAAAAAAAAAATAAAAATAAAAAAAACAAAGAAAAAAATATATGAACTCGCCACAATCATTCAGACATTACTGAGTACCATTTTTGCGACATGATGCTTACAGGAAACTTTCCTTTCAATAAATAGATTACCTTGCGAGATGTCGTACCGTCTTGTTGAAAGAAAACATTGTTTATATCCTTTATTTATCAGTTCAGACCACTTCATCATTATCGTTCCTCTATCAATCCTTCTCTTCAAAAAAATAAGGTCCTATCACTCCGTCAACTCGAAAATCGCATCAAATAGTGATTTTCTGAAGATGCAGAGGTAACTCCTGACATAGTTAAGGATTTTGATCGATGATCGAATTAAGGAATCGTGTAGTTATGTTGATTTATAAAGCCATTAAGTGCGCGTCGTGCGCGTGCGTCCAATAGAATCCAATTCGTGTACCGCGTATTTTTCCATAGTGTACCGAACGCAACAGTTTATGAATGACATAGCAACAGTGTTGCCGCTGTTACATCTCAAAGTTCTGACATTCTTATTGGAGGATATTCCAAGTGGATATCCAGTGGGTTCTGATAGTTACTTCAGGCTTTACATTTGAAAACTTTTTGGTTATAATGATGACCAGCTTTTTTAAGTTAAAAAAAAACCAAGTTATAAAAGATGAAAGCAGTGGTTTTTTAGAAAATGTGAATAAAAATTACAAGTCCTTACGTGTTATTCGAAATCCTTTGATACAAAGCCAAATATAAGTTCTGCTTTTCGGGCAATTTCACCTTCTCCCAGTTAATCACCTCACCAGTACTGTACCCCAACCGTTGCAGGTTTAATTCCGGATCCAGTATATCCTCCGTCTTCTTGCTCTCATACTCTGACGATTCCTTCATGGGACCTCTCATCGGTGAGTGACCTATCAAAGAACCCAAAGACGATAACCCTCCAGCCTGAAAAAGAATTCTTCCTCAATTAAACCCTTCCAGCGGAACTAGTTCTGATACCACCTGGTTCATAATCTCCAAAGGATTGAGGAAGGGTCGTCTGACCGGCGGCGTATCCTGGTGGGCCATATCTCTGAAGGAACGTTGAGGTGTTGTGTCAGTGCTAATGTTAATTTTGGTGTTTTTGGGATCTGCGACGAGAACGCTGAATTTTTTTGATGAGAACACCACCTGGTACATATTTAAACATTTTAATTGAGTTAAAGAGACTACAAACTGGGGCAACACTATAATTTTAATGACATAATTTTATAACTTTTGTCAACATATCTGTTGTCAATGCAACTATTTCAGCACGGAGGTTGTCTTTGAGTTGATGTACGATTTGCCCCACCCCGTATATTGAGCTTACCTGGGATGACTCCACTTTCAAGTTTCCACTGGGCGTTAGCTTGAATGGGAAATTGCAACTGGAATCGATACTGGCAACCTTGGAACTAAGAAAATCTTTGTATTAAACTTAACTTAACTTAATATTCATATTGAAATTCATACAGGTAAAGAAACACATTCAAAATAAACAATTCAAATGAAAAAAAAATCAGTTTGGACACCAGATAGCTCGTGTACAAATTGTTACGAAGAGCTTATGTAGTCAAAAAATACCAAAAAAGAATAAACGCAATCAAAAACTTGCCAAAAATTTATACTTTCGGTTACAACATATAGTTTAGAGATGATATTGACGAAGAAGGGTATGATAAGACTAAAAACTAACAGCCATAAAAAGATAAAGAGAACCTTCTGAATAAATTAGAGAAAACAGAAAATCAGCCTTATCGTTAGGATACCAAAATGATACCATGGGGATCAAGACACGAATCAGAGGAAGATCGCAGAAAAATATTGCGAGTAGAGGGTGAAACATACGACATAGAGCGAGTAGAGGGCGAAAGATCTAAACCCATCTTTCGCTACTATCCAAAATAGGGAGGGCTTTCAAGATGCCTTCGTCCAGCAGTGCATGGGCTGGGACTGATTCGATCGATGTACTTATGGCCAATGAAACTTACCAATAATTATGTTTTTTCTTAGTGGGATATAAAAAATCTCCCTCTTTGATCGGTTCTCCAGCGAATATTCTCTTATCACTGTCCTTGGCGCGCAGAACCAAAATATCGTCGCTGGATTTTCTCTGAAGAGGCCTGTGATGATAACTTGGACAAAAATGTGGACTGTAATCGGAGGTTCGTAACTTTTCCAGATTTTTTCTTGGACTATTGTTGGATATTTTCGTTCGCGCTTGGTGATACTGAAAGACAAGTTGTTTTAAAATAATAATGAGTAAAGTAAACAAATAATAATTCCGCTAGCAGTTTTCAAAATAATTATTTACATAACAACAGGGACTTAATTGGTCGCGAAGATTGACGCTGATGAAGCTATGTCAAAGAAAAGTGGCATAAGGATTTTAGTAATGGTGGAGAAGCAGTGAAAGATGAACTTCGTTCAGGAAAACCTTCCATATCAACCAATAAAGAAAACATAACCAAAATCAAGGGCTTGAACTAAGTAGTGAATTTAATAAAATAAATTTTATTTAATAAATAATTGTAATAAACTAATTTTGCATCACGTTATCGCACCTCAATAATTCTTCGTCGATTTTTTGTTAGAAATCAAATAAATACCATTTTCAGACACCATATTCAGCATATATGGCACCATATGACTATTTCCTGTTCTCTCGATTGAAAAAAACTACTATGTGGACGCCATGTTGAGTCCCTAGAAGCCATTCAACTATATATACTAGGTGTCCCATTAAGGATGGATCGCGGCCGTATCTTGAAAACTATTTATCCCACAGCTTTGGGGGAAAAAAATTATACTAAAAATGATCATGAGAAATTCACCAAAAATATTTTTAAGCTTCTAAAACGACCGCAAGAGGGCGTGACGAGCTAAACATTTTTAAAAATCATTTTTTTTGTGTATTTTCAAGTGTTAACCGAGTAAGACAAATTCTCATTTATAATTAGGAAACTGTCTCCTACAACTTTGCTTTATGACATTTTGTCGTAACTTCGCGAATAAAGAAGTGGGGGGGAGTTTTACTTATTTAGATAAAAAGTCATCTAATATCCGTTTGCCTAAACCGATTTTCTCAATTCGGTTTCATTTAAAAGGCAATTGCTGGGACAATCAGATAATCTAGGAGATAAATTATTTAGTTTATAAATGCAACTGCGAGGTGGCGTTACATTCAACAATAGTTTTTTGAAGTTTTGTTCAGTTTTTTTCAAATGGAATGGTACAGCTTTTATTAAATGGCTAGAAAGGTAATTTAAAGAGGAATCATCCAGTGAAAACCTGAAATCGATATCTCTGACGTGTCATGAGATATTTCGTTTTCTCTGAAAAAATCAGTTATTATTTCACTACTACCTGCATTAAGTTAAAAAAATATTAACCAAATGTTTGCCTTCCTTTACACTTTACCCAGGCTTAGGACTGGTCCAAATTCTTCGTGCCATATTAATTTGGAGCGTGTTTAAAGGCCAGCGGGCCAACAACGAAGATAATAATAATAACAACAGTCAAATAAAATTAACAGCACAACAGTCTAATAATTAACAGAATCTGAACTTTAACGCCTTTCTAAATGTTCAAAATGCCTTCCATCCTTAGAAATGCAAAGATTTATTTTTCGATGAGTTCTAAAAACGGCAGCTTGAATTTCTGCTCTTGAAATGCTGGTTATTGAATTTTGAATTATTTTAATCATGTTTTCCCGTGTGGTAGGACGAGTTTGAAAAACAAGGTCTTTTAGTCTTCCCCACAAGTAAAAATCGAAGACTGTCAAATCCAGTGAGCGCGCCGGCCACGAAAATAAACTACCCCGTCCTATCCGACAATTTGAAAACGAAGCATCCAAGAAGTTTCGAACCACCTGCGAGAAGTGGGCAGGGTATCCATCATGCTGGTACCACATTTGTCTTCTTGTTTCCAACGAAACATCTTCCATTAGTTCTGGCAGTCCATTTTGTAAAAATTTTGAATATGTTTCACTATTCAAATGTCCATTAAAAATAAAGGGACCAATAATTTTGTCTCCCAAAACACCACATCATACGTTCACACTCCATCTATTTTGGTGGTTGATTTCTAACATCCAGTGTGGATTAGCAACTGCCCAGTAGTGCATATTATGTAAGTTAACGCCTCCATCACTGCTAAAAGTAGCTTCATCAGTCCATAGTATGCGTTTTAAGAATTGTTTATTTCCACTACACATATTTTTTAACCAGTGACAATAGTCTAACCGCCTGTCGAAATCGTTATCCAAAAGGGCTTGGTGTAAGACAACATGATAGGGGTGCAGCTTGTTATCTCTTAAGATTCGATGAACGGATGTCTTGCTAACACCTAATTCTTCAGATATTTGTCTGATACTTAAATGGGGGTTGGTTTCAACATAAGCCAGAACATTTACGACATTATCTCCATTACGAATCGAACGTAATCTGGTGCAGACTGGATCTGGATGCACAATTTCTGTTTCTCGTAAGCGTCTTGCTAGACGTGTAAACACTTTCTTCGAACAATGCCTTGTTTCGGGATATTTAATTGCATATTGCCGCTCTGCAATACATGCATTTTCAAAACATTGGAAATACACCGCCAACATGTCATAGGCCTCGTTATTCGTAAAAGGCATTGTTAGATATTATTACAATAATTATTAATAATAAATAAATGCAATGTTGAAAATGTAATGCATTTCAAAACTGACAAGTTAATTTGACTGTTTTTGTTTGTTTCCATGGTTCGCTTCTTACACTCTTTGTGTAATGTACCTAAGGATTGCATGCGTTTATTTGGAAACCCGAAAAATCATAATTTCATTCATCCATTCATTTAGTTTAAAAGAAAGAGTAGGTATATTTATTAATGACTGATTTCAATATTCTGTCAAGTAGTATTTAAGCATCACAAAAGAGAAAATGCAACAATTGGGAAAAGGCATTTTTTCCGCTTATGTAATTAAATTAAAAAATCTTATCAAGGTCACGATTAGAACATTTATGATGATTGATACTGAATAGATAATTTTATTTTTTAAATAAAATTGTTGCGGTTGCGATTGCGACCTAAGTATTAAGACCAATTTTTAACTTAATATTACGGTAAAAATTAAAACTAACTGATTTTTTTCAGAAAAATCGAAATATCTCTTGACATGTCAGAGATATCGATTTCGGGTTTTCACTGGACGATTCCTCTTTAAATTACCTTTCTTGCCATGTAGTAAAAGCTCTACCATTCCATTTGAAAAAACTGAACAAAACTTCAAAAAAACTATTGTTGAATATAACGCCACCTCGCGGTTTCATTTATAAACTAAATAATTTATCTCCCAGATTATCTGATTGTCCCAGCAATTGCCTTTTAAATGAATCTAAATTGAGAAAAATCGGTTAAGGCAAACGGACATTAGACGACTTTTTATCTCAATAGGTAAAACTCCCCCCACCCCTCTATTCGTGAAATTACGACAAAATATCATAAAACAAAGTTGTAGGAGACAGTTTGCTAATTATAACTGAGAATCTTTCTTACTCGGGTAACACTTGAAAATACACAAAAAAAATTATTTTTAAAAATGTTTAGCTCGTCACGCCCTCTTGCGGTGGTTTTAGAAGCTTAAAAATATTTTTTTGTGAATTTCTCATGATCATTTTTAGTACAATTTTTTTTTCCCCAAAGCTGTGGGATAAATAGTTTTCAAGATACGGCCGCGATCCATCCTTAATGGGACACCTGGTATAAGGATCAAACTGTTGGACTCTTCGGTCGAAGCGGACACTTAAAAATACCAAATAAGTTTTTGGAGAAACATCTTGACTCTTCACAGAATCAACGGATCGACACCCGGAATAATATAAAAACAGTATTTACCATCTGTGAAAATATTACATGTAACATTATATATATATATATATATATATATATATATATATATATATATATATATATATATATATATATATATATATATATATATATATATATATATATATATATAACTTTTTATAATACTCTGTTCATTTTACCAGTGAATGGGAGATGTATGTGTCTCCAGAGCCTTTCTCTACTGGCGTCAATCTGGGAGAGCCACCAGGCAAATTTAGTCTACAAAAACAGTTGTGAAACAGGAGATATCTCAATTCTTCAATACATTTTGTGTTAGATTTCTTTTCTCACCTGAGATTTACTAAATCTAAATTTCCCAAATAATATGCGTTGTCTTCTTTTCGATGCCAGTCCCTCTGAAATAAAACATAGACAGTAAATCAATTAGGACATGATGAAGAGGGTGATCTTAGGTTTGTTACCTTGTCGTTTTTTGAAAAAGCTCTGTTCATTATATGCCAAAGCCAATGAATACGGAAAATTTGTCGACCCAACGAATATCACCAAAATTCGAAATCGAAGATGTAGAAAATGCGATAGAACTTGGTAAAAATGTCACAGATAACTGTCAAAGATTGATAATCATGTCAAAAAATTCAGGTAAATTGGTGACAGACAGTGTATTGTAAGATCATGTCTAATAAAAATAATTATTTTCTTTGATATAGTTTCAATAGTAGACAGCAAAATAACAAAAAGAATAGAAACGGTGGAAAGAATATATAACATGTTTTTAGAGAAAAATGTAGTATGGTCTTTTCTTAACATAATGTAGCGAAACATGGTTATAGTCAAACAGAAACGAAAGCCAAGAAATCACAAGCTTAAACAACATCAGAAAAGCACGTGTATTAAGCTAGCTCGGTACTAGCTAGATCGGTGTGAGAAGGAAGATTGCACGACAAAAATCAAATACGAAGATCTCGTATAAGACGGAAAGAACAACTGAGCCACGCAGCATAACTGCTGCGTGGCAGACTGGCATCGAAACCGTCCAGAACCACAAGTATATAAATTAAATTTATTATTGTATTAAAATATATTAATGGAGGTGCTATATTAATTTTCAATTGAATACAAAATTCAGCCTTTAACTATCTACAGTACTTTGTGTGCTACGTCCAGACTAGGTAGGGATTTTTTTCCACGGCAAGCCATCCAGCAAATTATTAACAATTCATTTAAGAAAAAAGTATTATTAACTTCAGAACAGTCATCTTTACGATCAATTTTTTGTACGGGTAGTTAGAGCTGATGAAAAATTGATTAGGTTTAATAGTGTTAAGCGTAAGACATCATGGTGTAAACGCGGATGTGCCTCTTTAACCTACTCATAAATCAGTTTAATACAAGAAACATTTTACAGTATGCATTTGGTGGGACTAGTAATCCAGTTCATTAAAGACACAACAAGAAGCAGCCTGAATTAGGCAACAGAAAGGGCTAGACCATACGTGTACCTGGCTACCGGATACAAACTTTCCGTTTTTTGAATTTTTTTTAATGTTCTCCACGAGTCTACTATGCTACTCTTCATGTCAAATCTTAAATAGATCAGCTTTTAAAAAAATTATTTGTTGAAAGAACTCTATTAATAAAAAATTGGTATAGGACTATAAATTCTTTTTATTAAGGATAATGTATATTCTCCATTAGTTCCAGGTCACGTAGAAACAACGCTTTGACCACAATAATATCAGAAAAATCGAGTAATTTATACATAAACTTACGTTATAGTTTTCTTCGTGTAGGGGGAGAAAGAAACACATTTCCCCATAACAGACAAGCATTTTGGTAAGAGGGGGGCATTGCATCTTTTACGAGAAAAATAGAAATATGAAAAGAGTTTTCCACAACGAATTCCGAAACATCGCCCCGAGTTCAGGAAACTTTTACGGTGTAATTTTGTATTACTGTTGTCTTATTTTTGTTCTCTTCTTGTACGTAGTGCAATTTTGGAACGATCGTAAAAAACAGCGTGATGTAAGAGTGCGGAATATATCGCTGTTATCCAAACTAAAAATTTCGTTTCAATTACAAAGAAGTTTTAAGATGTTCCAACAGGAAGTTTATTTTGACAGCTACTAACTCGAACAGTCCTTTTTGAGTATGTTATTATTCAGGGTGTAAGGGGAAGTATTTTCATAAATTTAACCAACGTTTCTTTAAATTTGTTTAACAAAAAATTTCATTATAACATGTATCCAAAATACAATCATCTTCACGCAGAGCAGGGTAACCGATTCATTTTAATTTTCTTAACAACAGCAATGTTGAATTTATTATATTTTAATCGAAACATCTCATCATCTTGTTTGTTTCGTTCTATTTGAATTTAATCTTTGTTAAGGTATTATTTGAAAATAAAATAATTGGTGTTTCGGTTAATAATGTCGATTTGCTAAGAGATGGCGTTACTGATACGTTTGTCGGTATAGACTAATGACGTCTGTGGCGTTTTGAAGTGTAAACATTCATTTGAAGAAAACGGTTGATGAAAGTTATTGATTGTTGGTTGAAGCTTATAGTATGCATGCTCTAACCCAAATAAACGATGAGCGATGATTTAAATGCTCTAAAAATGGTAATTTTGATATAAAAGACAAGGAGCGTCCAAGATGTCCGAAATTTGGCAGCATTATTGGATTGGTAGACTCAACTCATATGTTGAAACAATTGGCAGAAACATTAAATGTTGCCCAATCTACAATTTTCGAATATTTAAACGCATTGGGAAATATCCAGTAGGAAAGAAAATGGGTTTCATATAAATTGAAGGAAAGAGACATTGAAAGGCGAAAAACCACCTGTAAAATTTTGACGTTAGATAAAAATGAAAAGGTTTTTTGCATCGAGTTGTGTCAGGTGATTGAAAATCTATTTTGACAACTCAAAGCGCAAACAAATGAGTAGACCCAGGTCAGCCTTCAACATCACAACCATTTTTCAACTTGACAATGCTCGGCTCCATGTTGCAAAATGTGTAAAAAACTATTTGGAATATTATTCACCGTATTCACCGGACTTAGCCCCTTCGGATTACCATTTGAGAAGTGAAAATTTGACTTGATGAATGGTTAATCTAAAAAAACTAAAAATTCGTTGGGCGCGGAATTTATTCTTTAACAAAAAGACGAGAAAAATTAATAGCGGACGATGACCAGTACTTTCCGATAATTCATTCTACACCCAGGCCTAGGTGGAATTTTGAGAAGGCCTAATGGGGAAAATTTGCTATGCAGCTAGACAAGGTCGTCAGATGGATCCCTCCTAAGAGCAGCAATTATGACAGATGTGTAAAAGCCGTTATAACAACATTTTTTTTCCTTTATTTGGGTTTTTCGCCACTATCTAAAACTCAAAAATATCAAAAATACCTCCAAAACGTTAACGTTAAAAGTTTGTAAAATTTTTTATAACATTTTTATGTCTTTAAAATTTTGTTCGTTAGGCAAATTTATTACAAAAAAGAATCACTGAGAAATTTGTCTCCGTTTGGTTTTTTGTTTTTACCCAGTGATTCTTTCTTTAAATAAGAACAGGTATTTTTGATATTTTTTGAGTTTTAGATAGTGGCAAAAACCCCAAATAAAGGAAAAAAATATATGAACACGCCACAATCATTCAGACATTACCGTTATAACAACAGCAAAAAAGTATATACCCCGTGATTTTTAGCGGGCATACGTTCCAGGATGAAACAAACAGATGGTATTGCTCTATCAGGAATTCCAGAACAGCGGAGACTCTGAGCTAGCGGACGAGCTGCTTAATTGTTTGGACACAGAGCGCCGTAAAAAATGGGAAAAAACGACAGGTAACATGGACTTCGATACTACTTCGATAAATCTAGCAGGAAAGACTGTAGCCTCCTGAGGAAACTAGGTAGCTCTAACCCACCCGCTCGTGACCTACCGGAAGTATCGGTACCAAATCGTTGCACGAGCTACAGCTCCCTCTAAAGCCACGAGTAGCAAACAACAGAACGCACACATTAAGAAACAACTGACAATCCGTCGATAACTGCAGTTCACCCTGATTACTTCAGACCATTCATCACGGAAGAGATAGATAAAGCACTGGTAGATACCAAATCTGGTAAGGCTCCTGGTTTCGATGGTTTCAAAATAATCGCGTTCATGCTACAAACTTCTAGAGAGATTGTTACTAAACCGACTGAGCCCACTGATACTGGGCCGTACTCCTGATTAACAGGATGAATGCAGACCACATTGCAGCTGTGAGCACCAGATACTCAGCTTAACAACACATACTGAGACAGGGTTTCAGCAATTACGAAAGTTATGTAATCGAAATATTTCGAAAACTAAGCACCTACAACAAAAGTGTAAATGGCGAAAAGAAGGGGGTTATGGGAGAGGAATACATAGCGCGACTGTCAATTGCTCTCCGGTGTTCCTATAAAATAAGAAAACGCTTGGTTTTTTTCGGCGTAAAAACAAATATTACAGGTCATCATAATTTTTATACTATACTCGTATAAAAATACTTAATAAGAACCACGTATCCAATCCAAACCAAGTATTTCAAGATTACTTAATTATTGTTCTTTCTATAATAGAGGATTATTTATTTTTAACTCTTATGATTTTTTTATAACCTAATTTTTATTTTGTTGTCTCAGCTGGGGGTAGTTAAATAACGCACGTTCAATGCTTGCTCAACTAGCCCCACTAGATGTTCATTCTAGAAAATCAAATTTTTCTTTAATACATTAATAACCATCAATTAATTTGAACATGTGATGATTGTACACAAAGTTTACTAATTAAAATTACTTATATTTATAATTGTATTAATAATTATTATTACATTTTAGGATGCGTACATATAAAAGAAATACCTCAAAAGGTTTAGTAAATAAAACAACAAAAATATACTTACATGAAATATATATATATATATATATATATATATATATATATATATATATATATATATATATTCATCGGAAAAATTACCACATAATTATAAAGTCCTTAACTTTAAATGAAATGGTTAAATTAATTTCATTGCTCTGCGCTAAATCTAAAACCATTAAAGAAGAAATCTTCGGCTTTTTCTTTTAAATATATCCACTACTTCATTTGCATGAATTTCTGTTCCATAGTGAATGTTCATGAGAGCCAAACCATTAAGTCTGTTTTCACTTGTAGTGTTTCGTAAATAGTTTTTCAGTCTCCTTAGGCTCGAGAAAGACCTTTCTGGGGTAGTAGTGGATACAGGAATGGTAGCCAAGATTTGTAGTAATGTGTAAATATTAGGATAAAGGTTTTTATCGCACATATCTAGGCATTCCAAACTAGATTTCGGGGTAGGCGAGATACTTATCAAAAATAATAATTCAAATAAATTCAATAAGTCAAATGTAATAATTTAACTCTCTTCACTCCTCGTATTTTTTCGGTATAATATTAGGTAATATTTGGCTACCCCCCCCCCCCCCCCCCCTGGCTACGCCCGTGCACCACACTAAACTCTATTTACAATATTTTCCAAAAAAATCCACCCATACTACATTATTGCTGTAATTAAGGTTTTCATTATTTTTGAATGTTTTATAAACTACCACATTAGATTCTTAATTTAATATTTGCAAATATAAATCAATTCAGGTGCTAACTATTTATAATGCATGACCAGCCAGAAGTGGAAAGCTTTTAGTCACATAAATTTCTGTACTATTCGACCATCTGCAAATGCGATTACCATGTAAAACTTTCATAAGTATAAGACTTTTCATATACGATCATTACCTTCCAAATTGGTAGTCGAATTTTGTTCCTGTCTGTTCGCGCTTTGTTGAATACTATTATTGCTATCTTAGAAAATGGACGATCCTGTGGGGTTTTCTCATTGTTACAACCCTCGGTTGTGTTGATACATGTAGATTATTTGTGGACACGCAGGAATATTCCTCCCTATAAATTTGGCACGTTAATTTGTTTTCCCTATATGAATTAAATAATATAGATAAAAGTTATAAAAACGAATGCAAAAAAACAAAAGGAACCGTAATATATTTTCAATATTTCATTCTGAATTTAGCTTTGAGTTTCCAAATCTTATGTAAAGATATATGAGTATAACGTCGAACACTGCACGGAAAGCCTAAATAACAATTAAAAACAAGTACATTGTCACATCGTTAGCAAACTGACAAATGCCGTCAAAATTATAGGTTAAACCTATAAAACAATGACTAAGGTCGATAAATTGTTTTATTTGCTCGAGACTCCGATTCTTTCCGAACATATTTTCGGAAAGAGCGTGAAGGAAAATTTCGGTGTAACTTCCGAATTGTTCCTTGTCGACCCGATATTGGCGGATTTTTCGGGAACTGTCGGCGCGTCATCGGTACTAGATTTCAAAATTTATTTTCAATTTAATATAACCTTTTTAATAATAAGGAAAAAATAAAAATAGTTTTTTAAAAAACTTATATATATGATCTTTCCATTTATGATAAAAAAAACCATAACCTCAACTGAAATCTGTCTCCTACCACTCTTTCTTATGGCACCATTGTATTGATATGTTTATTCCAATCCCTCTTCCAGTCCAATACCCAGTCAATAATATTTTCCATTTCGAAACTTCGGTATACAAATAGTGTAGAGACTATGTTTTAAAAAAAAATGTTTCTTAAAACATCCCAGACATTTCCTACAAACTCGTAAGCTCCAAAAACATCAAAAACAAAGCTCTAAATATTTTTAGTGAAAGATTTTTTTCGGCAGCATCCCATCGTCATTTACGTCGACCGCTCAAACGTAACAATTTGGCTGCTTTAACGAGCGATCCGTCAGTTTTACGGCACCGCTGTGTGTGCCCATCTCGGAAGAATGGGTCGAGGTCAGGGCTGGACGCAATCGATGGAGCTAGGCGCGGGACCTGGTGCCGGTGGCGGTGCGTGGGCGGCCTCGTTTACTACGAGCACGCTCGCCCGTCCGCCTCTGGCTGCACCGGAACGAGGCCTGGAACTGAGACGATCCAGTAAGTCGAGTAGGAAGCGGAAACTGAGGATTCTGGCACCCTAATTTTCTTTTTTCTCGAGTTTTGGATGTTTTAAAACATTATAAAGAGATTGAACGGTGCTGTTAAGGTTTTGAGAGTATCGAACACACGTTCGTTGACTGAGGTTCTCGTTATGTTTTGCGCTGATATTGTATTATATACAAGAGGCGTTCCAAAAATTCTCAGCTTTACACAAAGATGGCGCAAGTATAACCGATTGTTCTGCATAATAACATGAGCCTACATGATAATACAAATGACAATGGGGAAGGAGCAATACAATTTTCTGTATCAAAGCTCTTGGGGCAATGAGTATAAGTTCCCATGTAAAGCATCGATAATGGACGTCATAAATCCTCAGATGGATATAACACATTGGTCAGTCAGGTCCCCGGTCTGACAAATAAAACACAGTTTTTTGCAAATTTCGACTTTATTCAACAATATCTTCTCCTTGTATATTCGCAATACAATAATTCCAACGATTTTCTAACCACGATTTCTCTTTGCCTTCAAAATATCCTTAAGTTTCGACAATTACCTCTTCATTGGAGCGAAATTTCTCTCTAGCAAGCATTTAGAATTATATATATATATATATATATATATATATATATATATATATATATATATATATATATATATATATATATATATGTATATTCACACGTAATACCAACCCATTTTAAGAAGAAAATAACAAAATAAAAGACCTGGAGGTGCCCAAACACCTACATGGGTGAATTTCAAATTGACCATGTTGCCATTTCATACCCCAATTATAAAGATATTTTGAATGTTCAAGTCAGGAAAGGAGCTAACATAGACACGGATCACTGCTTGACTAGAATCAAACTTAGCTTAAAACCTCGAAAACTTATTCAAAAGAGACTACTAATACCAAAGTTGGACCCTACGAAAATAAAACCAGCCCTAACAGAAGAGCTTGATAAACAACCAGCTCAGAACTGGCAAGAATTTAACAAAAAATTATTAAAACAGCCTTAAAGTTGGTCCCTTTACAAAAACTTAGAAAACATCCGTGGTGGGATGAAGTTTGCGAGCAAGCAGTATTAAGCCGAAGTGAAGCATTCAAACAGTGGAATAGTAAAAAAATAGCAATACATTATAACATCTTGGAAGTAAGAAAAGAAACATCGAAGCTAATTAGACAAACTGAACATACATTTAAAACAATAAAACAACAACAAACAACAACAACAAAAAATTTAAACAATACAAAATATTTAAAACTAAATTAACAGGCTATCAACCCCAAAGCCTTTGCTTCCAAAAGGAAAACGGACAATTAGCTCTAAATAACCAAGACAATTGCAAAAAACTTGCGAAATATTTTGAACTACTAAACTGTCCTGAGCCCTTAAACAGATTACCAACACTAAACCCTAAAGAAACAAACCCAGATTCATTACCACCGAATGAAGATGAAATAATTAGGCAAATCAAGCGACTTAAAAATAACAAAGCTTCTGGTGAAGATGGAATCACTGCTGAACTATTGAAATCCGCTGGTCCAGGCACAATCAAGGAAATAACCAAAATTCTACAAGAAGTTTGGCGAATCGAACGGATTCCGGAAGATTGGAAAGATGCTCTAATCCATCCACTACATAAGAAAGGATGTAAACGGATAGAACGTATATAAACAACTATAGAGGAATATTCTTTTTCCCAGTTTGTTACAAAATTCTATTTCAATGTTTACTAGACAGAGCACAGAGACAGTTAGAACCTAAAATTGGTGAATATCAAGCAGGTTTTCGACAGGGCAGATTCTGCCCTGAACAGATCCTGAAATTAAAGTTGGCCCTAAGACATCAAAAATTGTATAATAAAAATCTCGTATGTAGATTTGTGGATTTCAAAAAAAGCATATGATTCTATTGACCGCGAATCATTATTCCAAATCTTGAAAAAACAAGGACTAGATCTGGAAACGCTGGTAATTATTAAGGCAACACTAACTAGCACAAGATCAAAAGTTATTCATGGGTGATATCTCAGAGCCCTTCAAAATTAAAACTGGAGTTAGACAAGGGGATGGACTCTCGCCACTCTTATTTAACTGTGTTCTAGAAAAATTAATACAGGAGTGGCGTGAAAAAAAGTCGACCCTGAATATTGACCAGCCCATTAAACTGGAGAGAACCAACATTAAAATTGATTGTCTGGCGTTTGCTGATGATCTAGCAATTTTGGCTCAAGATGTACTAACGGCACAAAAACTGATTAAAATCCTAAAAGAAACATCAGAAAAAGTAGGACTCCAAATTTCTTTTGAAAAGACACAATACATAACCTGCAACAGACTAAGAACACCATTTCTAAAAACAAAATCTGGTAACGTCAGACGACTCTCTTAATTTAAATATTTAGGAAAAATAATCATGGAAAATGGGTTGGAAAAAGCAGTCAATAAGTGTAGATAAAACAAACTAAAAACACAAAACTGAGACGTTACAATACAGTTATCAAGCCAGAATGTCTATATGGGGGGGAAACGCTAATTTTGAATAGAAAGAGAGACATCGAGGAGACTGAAAAGAAGGAAACAAAAATAATAAGAAAAATCTTAGGCCCCAAACAAATAAATAGCACAATATACCGACTTCGAGAAAACCATGAAGTCAAACAATACACAGATATACACAGCGATATGAGAAAAAGAAGACTTAAGTTTTACGGACACATAAAACGGATGAATCCGAGTAGGCTAACTAAAAAATAGTCGAATTTTATGAAAATAGGGGTAGAGTTAAAGTAGAAATAATTAAATGGATTGCTGCGATTAAACGGGACCTAAGATCAGCAAGTATTACACAAAGTAAAGTTCAGGATAGAGGTTGTTTTAGACACAAGGTTAACGTTTGGGAGGTTGGCCAGAAAGAAAAATGTAGGAAGACTGGACCTAGTTGGTCTTACAAAAGGAAAAAAGCTCATAGCGGAAGAATGAAATCAGTATGGGGGCAAAGGACGGCTAACAACAACAAACGCCTCTAATTGTACTTCGCGTGGTCCACCAGGACCCATACGTGAATAATAATAATAATAATAGTATATATACAGGTATATAAAAGAAAGAAAGAAAGAAAACAGGCATATATTCATCTTTTACGCCCCCGCAACCTCCCTTAGAATTTCATTTCTATGAACCTTCCTCCTTAGCGAACATCTACGACGTATGAGAAACGTTCTTGCCAATTTTAAGTTTGTAGGTCTTATAGTTTCGGAGAATTCGCGAAAAGACATAATCGACAGTTATGCCAAATTTCATTAGAATCCTTCCATCAGTTCAAGCGTAACTGAAAAACAAGCATACCATCATATTTATAATATTAGTAATATTTTTAAGGCATCAGTAGAATAAATTCTTTGGTCGAAGTATTTTAGAAATGTTTAATAATACCTAACTTAATAAACGAAATGACATGAAAATTCTATCAGAAATCAAGGACGACCATACCAATTTAAAAAACAAATAGTATCGGACTGTTGTTTGATCATAGCAGTATGACAGAAAATAAAACTTTTCTTATGTACTTTCCCAAAAATTAAAACTATCACCCTCCGAGAGCAATTTTAGGATTAATGGACGGGGACCGAGTAGCCCATTTCGCCAATCTTAATCTGGCAAACGCTAAGCGGCACAAAAACAACACGAAATAAAGAAAATGCTCGTTACGCTATGGCAGTTGACCGAAAAAGAACCCCCTGTTCTCAGTTTTATGTTCTTCGGGGACGACGTTAGCTCGCGAGGAGGTCAACGGACAACGCCAAAGGGCGCTGGCAAATCTCTATCGTTCATAGAGAATGATCTCATTCTCGCAGATTAGATTTTAGTTCTTTTTCTTGTTTGATACTACAAGGTGCAGTTGAAGAATTATTATCCCAAATACCGCACTTTTTCGTGCTCCTTCACAAAAAATTTGGTTTACTTTTCCCCTAGCAAAATTCTCAGACTTACTGTACAACGTACATTACGCTATCACAGCTCAAACTTAAAGGAACTCAATCTTACAGTGAATGATATTGGGCCAAAATGTTTTCTTTCACCAAAGTAACACTCCTTCGGTCAAGACAAGACATTCAATGGCTACCATCTGCAATGCTGATGTCAAATTCATCGGTAACCTCCTCGGTCTCCAGATTTAACACAGGTGATCATTTTTTTTTATTTTCTAAACTGAATGGAAGGATTTTTTGGGGGACAGAGTGAATAGTCAGATACTTTCTAAATGAATTACACATGTCGATTTTTGTAGCGTTAATGAGAATGTTATTTTTTCGTTTTATTTAGGTAGTTATTAAAAAACATTTTCACAGAAATGTTTATAATAATTAAATGTTAGATTATAAAAATATGTCAGCTGATATTAATAATAAATATCGACAATTTGCCTGCATTACTCTAATGTTAAACGTTCCTTGGTGATTTGTCAGACTTACCTGAATAATTTTGATACTAGAGGCTCGCAAACTCACACTTCGTTTGACATCAATCCCTATCGGAAGTTCGGACACAGTAAAAATCAGCCTTTTTATTTGTAGTCGCTATAAACTCAAAAAACACAAGCAAAAAAATTTTAAAAAACCTTACCAGAAATACACTGCGGGTTTGGAATCTTTAGCGTTACACTAACAAACTTTTATTACACAAATTTTTTCACAATACACCAAAACACTATTTTTATATTCTGGACGCGCGTTTCGCTAACCATGTTAGCATCATCAGCAGATCATTAAAACTAAATTCTTATTCTAAAAACTCTTTACTTTATATAATGTTCGCTTAGCATTGTGGGCGGGGCGACAATGTTAATCACGCGAACCAATAGCAAGCGAGGACCTAGAGCAGTAGGAACAGAGAACTCGAAGGAATAGGGCCGTTGTATCTGTTCATACTACTGGTACATTTACTGATTTTTATACTCTCATAAGCGTCTAATTGTCTATTGTTTGTTACATGTTCTATTAATCTTAAATTATTGATATCTATGCAATAATCATTCTCAAAAATATGTTGAGCAACACAAGATTTATCGGGCCTATTGTATCTTAATTGAGCTATGTGTTCTTTGAACCTTGTTCCAATTGATCTTCTCGTTTGCCCAACATACCTTTGATAGCACTCTTTACAAGAAATTTCATAAATACCCGACCTTTCCATTGGAGGAGTTTTATCTTTAGAATTACCTAATAAATGTCGTAAGTATAAACCAGCACTGTATACCCGTTTTAGATTGACATTCTTAAAAACATTTTTTATGCCTCGCGTTAAATTATGATGAAAAGGTAATGAAACAAATCTTGAGGTGTCTCTTTCCAATTGAAAAGTCGAGTTTTCACGAGCTAAAACCTTAAAACTATGTTTTCTAATTATCTTATCAACTAACGAGGGAGCAAATCCATTACACTCGGCTACATTCCTAATATAATTCCTCTCTATTTCATATCTTTCCTTATTAAGCGGAAAATTGAGTAGTCTATGTATTAAGAAATTGAAACTAGCCATTTTATGACCAATACAATGATAAGAATCGTTAGGAATATATCTAAATGTAGTGGTATTTTTTCTATATATGTCACACTCTAGACAATTATCATTATTTTTAATAATCAATACATCTAGAAATGGTAATCTGTCATTGTTTTCAATTTCAAATGTAAATTTGATGGAAGGAAATCGATTATTTAATTTTGAGATAAAATTATCTATAGAGTCAACGTTTGTATCAAAAACAGCAAAAATATCATCCACATACCTTAGCCACATTCTCGGGAAATAATTGAAACAACTTTTTGCCTCGACCTCAAACCTGCTCGTGAATAGATTGGCCAAAAAGGGGGATAATGGATTCCCCATTGCGGTCCCCCTCGCTGTTCAAAAAACGTATTATTAAACTGAAAACAGTTTTGTTTCATGCAAAGTGTAGTAAGCTTAATATACTCAGATACAAGATCGTTGTCGAGGCTATTTTCCACAAGTAACTCCCTCAAGTAACCCAAGGTATGTGGAATAGGTACGCTCGGGAACAATTGCGATACATCAAAGGAGACTAAAACTTCACCATCATGTAATTTAATATTTTTGATTTGATCGATAAATTCCAAACTATTTTTGATAGGGAAAGAAAGTTCACGACGAGGTAAATTTTCAAATAGCTTTGATAACCATTTTGCCAAATCATAAGTCGGAGAACCTATTGCCGAAACAATTGGATGAATAGATTTCTCAGGTTTATGAATTTTTGGCAGTGCATACAGTCAATAATTTAAGATTAATAAAACATGTAACAAACAATAGACAATTAGACGCTTATGAGAGTATAAAAATCAGTAAATGTACCAGTAGTATGAACAGATACAACGGTCCTATTCCTTCGAGTTCTCTGTTCCTACTGCTCTAGGGCCTCACTTGCTATTGGTTCGCTTGATTAGCATTGTCGACCCCCCCCCCCCCCCCCAAATGCTAAGCGAGCATTATATAAAGTAAGGAGTTTTTAGAATAAGAATTTAGTTTTAATCATCTGCTGATGATGCTAACATGTTTAGCGAAACGTGCGTCCAGAATATAAAAATAGTGTTTTGGTGTATTGTGAAAAAATTTTTTTAATAACAGTTTCTTACCAGAAATGTCAGTAAGTTATTACCCCCACCTTGACGCTGTCCCCTTCTTAATCCCCTTTTCCGTCTTCACATTTCCCCGCCCTCCTCGCCACCTCCCTCAAATTGGGTCAAATGGTTTTTTCAGCGAGACGCAAGAGATGGAAAATAAGGCAATTAGGGCACTTTTTCCATAGTTAAGATGAAGGGGAGTGAGGGGAAGATTACGCTCAATTTTAATGTTGAACGCGGATGAGGGTGGGGAAGGGACAGACCGGCGAACGAGTGGGGGTTAGATAGAGGAACAGGGTGTTCGGGAAGACGTAAAATGGTGTTTTTTAAGTGGAAAGTTTTTAATTTTACAATAGGTCATTTAGAATCCACTTTTGCTAGGGAGAAACTTGTTGACCGTGCGCCAAATAATTGTTAGCGATAAGCCAACATGCTGAGCGGTTTAACTAAATGTTCATCTGTTAAGGTTGAAGAGCTTTTATATTGATTTCGTCGTCGTTGAACAAAGTCGTCAAAGAACATTTTCATCTTTTCAGATGAACCACATTTTGAAATTGGTGGCTATCTTAATAAACAAAATTGCCACATTTGGGTAAGAAAAATCCATGATTGATTCATGAAAAACCTTTACATTCAAAACGAGTCACTGTTTAGTGTGCATTATGGTCAGGAGGTGGAATTGGGTTGTATTTATTTCAGAATGATGCTGGTGAAGTTGTAACTGTGAATGTGTTTGAGACGATAAATGGATTTTTGTTGGCTGAATTGCATAATATTGATTTGGAGAGGCTCTCTGGTTACAACAGAATGGTGCTACACCTCACTCTGCTAATAAAACAATTGATTTATTGAAAGAAAATTTTCCTGAGCGAGTTATTACAAAAAACGCTGATGTTAACTGGCTATCAAGATCATGTGATTGGACATCGTTGGACGTTCTTTGGGGTTATGTGAAAAGGCAGGTCTATAAGAACAATCCACAATCGATTCGTGAACTAAAGGATGAAATTATTCAAATCATTGGTGAGATAGGGCCACGGTTATGCCAAAATGTCAAACGCAAAACTTCCTGACTCATTTTCGAGTATTCTTTCTGATCCTCCACACCTCTCTCATCCTCTCTCCGTGGATTTTCTTTCTCTCCTCCGTCCACTTTGTTCCTGATCTCCTCGAAACTTCGCTCTCTGATGCAACGTTCCACATATGTATTTTGTGTCTGTACGTTCTTCTATCCTCAATCTCTGTCGGACCCATTCGTGCCTTTCCCAGATCAGCTCTGACTTGTGCGATTCATGGTACTGTTGACTTGAATCCTTGTATGTACGTAAGAATTCTGTTGGTGAGTCTTGTCGGTGGGAGTCTACTGATATGTCTATAGAATTTCAACCTTCTTTTTCTTATGTCCGCCGCTACGTTAGACATTCTCTCTGTGGTCTTTCTAAAATGTAGCCTGTATCCATCCTCTGTCAGTTTTCTTTTAGTATGTTTTCTATGCCGCTTTTTGTATAAAGTGTCACTTGCGTATAGTACCTCTGGTTTGATTACTGTGTTGTAGTGTCTTATTTTTGCGTGTGTGGATAGGCATTTCTTATTGTAGATATTGTGTGTCTTGCCGTATGCCCTCTTCATCTTATGTAATCGAGTCTTCTGTGCTATCTTCTCTCCTCCTGTGGTTTCGAGGATCTCGCCCAGGTATTTGAAGTGAGTAACCCTATTTATTTTGCCGTATTTGGTGTTCAAATTTTTTGAACTTTTTCATTGTCTGCGAGTGGTCTATGGCTAGGTCGTCTGCGAAGACTAGGCATGATATTTCTATGTGGTTTTTGGTTCGTCCGAGTCGTATTGGTTTCCAGTGCCCTTGATTTTTTAGTTCCTTTTCCCATTCCCTTATGACTTTGTCCAGGACCAGGTTGAAGAGGAATTGGGATAACCCATCTCCTTGGCGTACTCCGGTTTTAATCAGGAAGGGTTCGGAAATTTCTCCCATAAATTTCACTTTAGAGATTGTGTCAGTCAGTGTCTGCTTGATCAATCGTAGTGTTTTGGGGTCGAGTTCTTGTTCTTCTAGGGTGTTGAACAGAGATTTTCGGTCAATGCAGTCGTATGCTTTCTTGAAGTCAACGAACGTGCAGATGATTGGGACGTTCCTGATAGCTTTGTATTTCAGTATTGTTTTTAAGTTAAACATTTGTTCAGTGCATGAGCGACCAGAAGACTGGAGAGTCTTCAAACAAGCATTGAGAATGCCAAGTGTGACCTTGGTGAAACGTCTGCAGGTTCCCAACAAACGGGACACAAACGATCGGATGTACTCCCGGACTAATAGTCTAGCATATATATATATATATATATATATATATATATATATATATATATATATATATATATATATATATATATATATATATATATATATATATATATATATATATCTATGGGTTTTTCGCCACGATCTAAAACTCAAAAAAAAAATCAAAAATTTTCTAAGATAAATAGATAAATACAAACTTTTAAACGTTGACGTTTCGGGAGGTCCTCTCCTTTCATTTTCAAAAGGAATCTAAAAAAATAAATTATATTAATTTCTATATATACTGAAAAGATAGAAATACTGAAAAGATATATTTTATGAATATGCCAATAATGAGACTTACATTGACAATAATTGTTTTTAATGACAATGACATATTACCAAAAAAAATATATATAGGTGAGGTTTTCGTTTTGAAAACGGGAGGAGAAGACCTCCCGAAACGTTAACGTTCAAAAATTTGTATTTATTTTAGAAAATTTTTGTATTTTTTAAAATTTTGGTCATTAGGCAAATTTAATACAGAAAAAGAATCACTGAGAAATTTGTCTATGTTTTGTTTTTTGTTTTTTACCCAGTGATTCTTTATTTACCTAAGAACAGATCTTTTTGATATGTTTTTGAATCTTAGATCGTGGCGAAAACCCCAAAAAATAATATATATGAACAATATCATTCAGACAGTACTTAAAAAATTTATACCTAGAGGTACCATTCCTAATACTCCTAATTTCCATGAAAGTTTCCTAGAGCTTGCTCTAGGATTTGCCCACGACTGCTCGTAAGACCCTGAACGACTTGATCTTCCCTTATCTTCATGTCTCATGTCTGCCTGAGTGGTGCGGATTGATATTATAAACTCATAATGGCATCCACAAAGTGGTTTCTGTAATCGAGTGAATAGGAAAAGTCACACGCTGCCATATCTGGTGAATATGGTTTTGGTGGAACAGTATTCTTTGATTTTGACGGAAAATTATTTATATACGTGATGACATGTTAACGTGACGCGAAAATAAAAAATTGCTTTGCTACTTATATGAATATTTCCTTTCCCGGATCAGATCCTTGATTTTGATAATATTTTGGTCCTTGGTTAACGTGGAAGGTCTTTCTGAACGAGATACGTTTTCAACTGTTTCTCTACCATCACTAAAGTTCTTGTACCACTCGTAACCATTTTTTTTGACATAGCTTCATCGCCGTAATCCTTTGTGACATTTTTAATGCATCGGTGTAAGAAATTTAGTTTCTTAGACGAAATTTAATGTATGTTTTTTACTTGATAAACTTATCCATTTTAAATTATTTTTTAACATTCACCAAAGAAACTGTAATATTTATCTCAACATCTTAAGTGATAAGAAAGTGAACTTTAGAAACAAATGGTCGTATCTTTACGTAAAGCGATGGCATTTTTCAAGGTCGCTTTGCTTTTTGATCCTAATAGTATTCTCTGGTTTAATGCTTGCAAATTCCAAGTCGTTCCATATCCTGCCTGGCCACAATCATTGTTCTTAAAGGCGTAAAACTTACAGCAGCTTACAGCTCAACCAACATAGCTTGTCTTCCGAGGTTTGGATGCCGAAGAGCGAATTGGGTATGTAACAAAATTTTCAACTCACAATAAAAAACGAGTTAAGAAAAAAATTATGGCAATTTTGTAGAGAACGATTGTAAATTACCACATAACAGAAAAGACGGTCCCTACATTAAAGACAGTTCATAAAACATTTGTAGATGATATTGATTACCAAGGCTGTTTAGAATTTTCACGTAACGTAAACAAGTTCACAAGATTGGTTTTCGGTGGAAAACATTTAGGAATAATCGGCGGCTACTAATGGAGCGTCAGCCCATCAGACTACTTAGAATTGAATTTATTAAAAGAATGCGTTAGCATCGGGAAGAAGCTCGAAGAAACGATGTAATCAATCCATCGTGTTTTCGGTCTTCTTCGCGGACGTTTGCGATCAAGCGGTATCCACTCCATGATCCATCTCCTTGGTCCATCTGTCGTCCCATTGCCTCGCTCTATGGCCTGCCCATCTCCATTTCAATTGCTTTACTCTTCCAATGATATCACAGACTTTCGTTTGTTCCTCTGTGCTACCCGAAGTTTTTGAATTGATTGCGATATGAGTGTCCAGGTTTCACCTCCGTATGTCATAATGGGTAGAACGCACTGATCGAAGACTTTTCTTTCAGACAAAGTGGGAGTCTGTTCTTAAACACTATGTTGAGCCTGCCTCCATTGAAATCTTGAAATCCTCTGCCCAAGATATATAAAGCTATCCACAATCACCAAATCCCTTCCTAAAACTGAAATTCTTCTGTCCTGAGCGAAGTTATTGAATATAACCTCACTCTTTTTCAGGTTTATTTTCAAGCCAAATGGTTCGCCAGCCCTTTGCAGTTCGTGTATGCGTCTTTGCAGCTCCTCTGGATCTTGTGAAAGGCGAACGATATCATCTGCAAATCTAAGATGGTTTAAGTTTACACCATTGATCTTTACACCATCCTGTTCCCAATCCACTTTACGGAATATTTCTTCAAGGCCAGCCGAGAAAAGGATAGGCTATATTGCGTAACCCTGCCGTACACCTCGTTCTACATTAATTCCCACTTCAAGATCATCAAGGTGAATCCTCCTGTTTTCTTAATATTTTTTTAGATATTATCTTTCTTGGAGCCTTGTCGTTTTTCATCAATTCTATAGCATTTGTTAGTTGCTCTACTAAAATATCTAGCAGCTGTTCTTCCGTGGGTATTTCTTGGATTGGTTCTAATCTTCATATAACTGGGAATAGAATTTTCTGACAACCTCTAACATTTATATACGCGCCCTCCACACTGTGCCACCTTCACGCCTTAAGGCATATATTAGCGTTCTTTTGTTTCTCAGCTTATATTTAGCTTTGTTAATTCCTTTGTTTTCTGCCAGGGTTTTTGGACTAGCTGCATATTGAATCGGCGCGTGTCCTCTCTGATACGTTTTCTTATAGTTTTGCCGAGCTCAGTGTACTCGACCCTGCCAAAAGGACTACCTGCATTTTTCATTGCCCGCCATTTCTTGATTAAATCAAGGGCCTCACTGGAGATTTTTGTTTGTTTGAGACATTTTTCTCGTATATAATATATATAAATAATTATATAAACATATATAAATAATTATATATATATATATATATATATATATATATATATATATATATATATATATATATATATATATATATATATATATATATATACATATATATATATATATATATATATATATATATATATATATATATATATACATATATATATATATATATATATATATATATATATATATATATATATATATATATATATATATATATATATATATATATATATATATATATATATATATATATATATATATATATATATATATATATATATATATATATATATATATATATATATATATATACATATATATATATATATATATATATATATATATATATATATATATATATATATATATATATAATGTACGAGACATACATTCACTGATTACACACTCACGAAAAGAGATGGAGTGATGAAACTTTAGAAGGCTTGCAAAAATTAATGGGAAGGAGATCGCATCTGATCATAGAACACGCAAGTGCTGAAAATGGGTTTGTTCCTAATGCCTATATCAGATGGAAATCAAACAAGAGTTTCGGAGAAACTTATTTCGATTTTGCAACGAAAAAGTGTTGTGGAAATCGATAACGTCCCATACCATACCAAAAAAGTGGAAGATGCCCCAACGTAATTGTCAAGAAAAGAGAAAATGCAAGAATGGTTACAGTTAGAGGTATACCTTTTGATTGTAAGATATTAAAATCACAACTATATAATCTTATAAAAGTTCATAAACCAAGAGATATGAAATAGATGAAATTTTTAATGTAAAAGGTCACGACGTATTTCCACTGCCACCATAATTAATAAATTAAGAAATATGTCGCCAGGAAAAATGTGAATTTTAATTTTAATCAGGCGATTAAACATTATGATGACTTCTTTGAAGAATTATCAGCCGACAAATAGAAATCTCGGTGTGAGCCAGCAAAACGTTTGGTGCAACAGTATATTTTGAAGCAACCAACAATAGATGTGATTGGGGAAGAAATCATTATTAATTTGGGCGAAAAAGATCCTGATTAAGAAAGCGACGAAAATGATGAGTCAGACCTAGAGAAAAATATTTCGAAGAACGGACCTGTTAATTGGCCACCAAGTTTATATAATTTAACCCATTTAGATTATTTTATTTGGGGTTATGTGAAAGCTTTGGTCCATGCCGATTTTTAACACTTAGAGAGATCTGCGATCTGTCCAGAGGGCAATAAGCGTTTGTTTTGACTAGAGAAAAGTGGCATGTAGATAGTCAGTCCAGTGAGTGATCTCTTTTCAAAATTATTACCGAAATCTTAAATCGAGAGTACATTTGTCTTCAGTTTTAGGATTAACATATTTGAGTCTTGAATTCAAGTATGATGGCAGCAGACGTTTAGCTTACGCACTTCTCTTATCACACACATTCAACTAATTGGGCAGAACATTAGCATGATCTCGCTGTCATTTTCACTGAAACGATGTGTGACTTTGTTGATGGATTCCAGATGGATATCATGTTGAATGACCTCGTTGGGGACGGAATAAGGTGCGTCTACGATGTCTCTTAATGCATATGATACCACTGTAGTGGTTCTTATTTTCGGTAGGTGCGCTGTATATAAGAGGTATAGTATCAGCCCCGCTCACTTTTCCTTGAGGAACGCCTGAGGGGATGGGAAGTAAATCGGTATATTTACTGCCTTGCTTTACTAGGAAGTGTCTGTCTGTTAGGTATGATTTAAGCAACTGATAGTGAGGATGAAAAAGGTGTTTTTTTAGTTTGACATGTAATCCAGTATGCCACACCTTATTAAAAGCCTGAGGTATATCAAGGAGAGCTGCAAACAGTATCTTTTTGCATTTAGATATTTATTTGGCTCACTAGTTTATGTACTTGCTCTATTATTCCATGTTTATTGCGGAAGCCACCAGACTATTTTCCGATCTGTTGAGCCTCTTGACAAAACAACTTCTGGAATATTTTAGAACTCGTTAGCAGAAAGCTAATGGGCCTGAAGGCAGAGACATCTTCTGTTTTATTCCTGGTTTTTGGATCAAGATGATTTGGGTCACCTTTCAAGTACTGAGGAAGTAGTTGAGACGCAATATCGCATTGTATATGAATATTATTATTTTAAAGCATTTTCTAACAATTCTTGCAAGATTTTTCCAGAGATGAGATCAAATCCTGGTGTCTTATTAATGTTAATTTTCATGCCGATAAACCAGCAACCATGGATACCTTGAAAAAGTGATGGGAAATTAGATTGACAGAATGCGCTTTCTCGGTAGTAGCCGCCGAAATTGTTTTCAAATATTAATGACGTTGAATGTTATTTCACAAAAAATAAATAGTTTCAAGGCTTCTAATTTGGTTGTTGGTTTATTTAAATTTAAAGTTCGGACCCAGTAAAAAAACACCCTTTATATTTATAGTTGTAGTATTTCAGAATCATTTTTCTTAATTATATTTTGTAAACAAAAAAAACAGTATAATTTCTTTCTGTACGAATCTATTCTCTCTATGCAGTCTATTCCAGTATCCTATAAGGTCAAACGTGTGAAGTTCAAAGGTTCATACAGTTGCAAATGTGTTTACGTAAATTTGGGACAGTTCCTGAAAACTGGGACACAATGCCATTAAAATTAACAATGTTTTCTTAAATATTGTCGTATTTTCCAATAAATTAAAAATGTTTAAAATTGTAGATTCCCCGCTGGTAGTTGCATATATAATGATTCAATCCACATATCTTACGGCGACAGTCTCAACGCAAGACATTTGTACTATAAATATAATTTTCCTTCTTCTTTCTGTTTATTAGGCAATTTTGCCTGTTATTCGAGTGCTTTATGTCCTGTCATAATATTGCCACTTCATCTTTTACGTAATTGACCTACAATTCTTCCGTCTATAGGTGATTTGTCTCTGGCTAAATTAACTATTCTGTTCTCTATCATTTTATTTATGTGATGGGGTATCACAAGAATCCATCCTTAGTCCTACCCTATTCGACCTACGCTGACGACGGTTTATTCTATTATTCTTCCCCCAGCCCGCGTGCCTGCGAGAGAAGAATCCAGAGCGTCTTTGGTGAGCTCTTGCCCTGGTTCTTACTATCCGGTTTTAATTTTTCCCAAGAAAAATCCATCATCGTACATTTCTGCAGAAAATTAATGCGAGACTTAAATCCTTCACATTCCTAGGTCGAGAGATCCTAACTCAGTCCACCGGAAGATTCCTGGGCCTAACATTCGACTACAGCCGGACCTGGAAGGCTCATCTCACGGATCTAAAATCCAGATGCATTAGATCGCTAAGCTTAATAAAGTTCCTCACACACTTCATCTGGGGAACTGACTATCACTCACTTAGTTCAATCTACTTAATAGCCATCCTGCCAAAGATAGAATATAGCAGCATAGTTTACCGCTCTGCTTACCTCTTACCTTAACTCGATCGATTTACGATCTTATACGATTACCTCTTACGATTTACCTCTTACCTTAACTCAAAACAACCTACTTCCTCCACAATTTTTCCGCCCTTCCCCTCTAAAAGAATCTCCACTATGTGGTTCAAGATTAGATCCAGACATTATCCGGATCCGGACACCTCCTAACTGCTTATTATGCGGTAAACCTCAGACCGTTCGCCACTTTCTAATAGATTGTCGCGCCTCAACAAACACCAGGACCAGACTCTCCCTTCCTAGTGACCTCCCAACTCTCTTTCGACCCGGTTTCCTGGACGCACTCCTCCTCTACCTTAGAAAAATATCTTCACTGTTCAGATCTAATTGCTGCTCTCGATCTTCCTCTTTCACATCTCTCTTCATCCATCCCCTTCATTCCTCAATCACTACCACGCGTGCGCTCTTCCATCAGCTGAAAGTGTCCTCCTCTTTAACACTCGCTCTCCTCCATCAAACCCAGAATCTTAGATGTCAGTGAACATTTGCCGTAATCTTTCAACTAACTAACTAACTAATGTAATTGTTCCAATCTCTTCTTCTTTTCAGTTTTCACCCGATTGCATATCTAGCCATAAAGAAAGTACTTTCTCACAAATTGTTTCTACATAGCTCCATGATTTAACCTCTGAAATACTTCAACATAGGCCATATTGACTGGATTTAGATTCCAGCGATTACTTTCTCTTCTCAAATGATCCAACTGATCCTCCTGAGATCCAACTGAGGTTAATAAAATGTTGGAATCAAAAATCCCGAATTTCGTTGATAAAAAATTTAATAAATGTTGCATTTATTATTAGAACGATACGTTTTCGAATTATCTTCGTATTACCTTATTTGAGGAAATAATAACTAGTACATTTATTAGAATAACTCTCAAACGATACAATAATAAAAAGAATTATTCGAAAATTTTTAATAGATATTATTTAGATTTGTTGATGTTATGCTCTCCTTTGCGTGAAAAGATCGAGGTAAAGGGAAAAAATACTGCCCTGATACGACCGCTCGACAATCCCAAAAACCCAAAGGCGAGTATTTCTATTCCGTTTATATCCAGGCTGGATGTGCGCCACAGCTATATCGATTCCTCGCGTTGCTTCTGTGAACTTTGACATTTTCAGTTGCTCGGGGCTGACGTCAAAGCCGGCTCTCGGGCCCCCGGTGCATCATCTCTTGCAATTTGTCCCAGTGAACCTTCCCTCTCCACTTCCTCCACCACCTACCACCGAATTTTGGCCGTGAAAAGATCTATCCACATAACTAATTTATAATTTTGTTAAAATTCTACTCAAACAACTATATTAAAATTTAGTCTTTGATTGAAACCACCGGATATACCGATAACCAAAATTCTGACGCTATGTTCTACACAGACACAGTATGTCAGACAAATAAATGAACTATTTAAACTAAAAGAAAACTAGTAGCACCATCTATTGAAACAATTAATAATCTGAAAGCTGTATATCTTCTCTATAAAACGAGGTCGCCATAATTAGAATCGATCAACGGATTATCAAGTTATAGTGCTTAAAGTAACAGTAGCTTTTGTCACCTCGTTACAAAACACGATTAAACAAAGCGCTAGTATTAAATTTTGTTTAAAGCTCGATGAAAATTTTACAGAAACATTTTTTAAATTGATCAAAAAAGTTTCTGTTGATGATGCACGTGTGTTCGAATGGTATCAGCGATTTCAGGACGGTCGTGAAGGCTTGAAAGATGACCCAAAGCCAGGCCGGCCAAAAAACAACAATAGCGATGAGTGGGTGAAAAAAGTGCGTTAAATGATTGCCTACGATGCAATTCGACTGTGAGATAGATAGTGGAGGAATTAAATACGACCAAATAATGATTCACGAAATTTTGACAAAGGATTTCAACCAACCTGTGATAGATGTGTTCCTCACGCCCTAAATGCGGACCAAAAAACAAGTCTGTGTACTTTAGAATCCTCTGTATTCGGCTGATTTATCTCCGTATGACTATACCCTGTTCGCGAAACTCAAACCAGCCATGAAATGAACGTTTTATTACAATGTTACGTAAATCCAGGAAGCCCTTGACGTGATCATTGAGACGATTCCGAAAAACAACATTAAACAATCTATGTTGGAAAGGTGGAAGATGCCCAGAGGGATGTAGATGGGGAAGTAATAAATAAAAATATATCATATTGGCAAAATAACTAATTTTTTTTTTCGTTTTTTCTCATTGTTTCTATGATGTTTCTCAAGACAAAAGTAGTTAATATTTTCAAAATTTTATTATGTTTTAGATGCGTCAAAAAGTTTTATACACACATCATCAGTTTTATAAGAAAGAGGAACATTAACAAAAGGAAAACATAAACAAATAACATTTTAATATATTGTGGTCTTTCCACTACTTTTTATCATATCAAAAGTTCTTTTTTGCGATGAATAATGCAATTGTTTTATAGTTTGTGCTGGAATTTCTTTCCATGAACCCTTAATACCACTTTTCAAATATTCCATATTTGTAAATTGCAGTGGCGGCTCGTGAGGGAGGGCGTTGGGGCGCCGCCCCTCCAGCATTTATTATAGTAAACAATTTTTCAAAGCAAAAGATAATATTTTACCTCCTGTATAAGGTTTCAAAAAGTAAAAAGAAGGAAGGGACAAGCAAAAAAATCTTCAGCAACACTAATTTTCTTCTACGCCCTCTCACTCTAAAAATCCACGAGCCGCCACTGTTGCAATTGTCTTGACTCACTATAAACTTGCCTTGAAATAATAATATTAATGTATATATATATATATATATATATATATATATATATATATATATATATATATATATATATATATCATCATCATCATCATCATCATCAGCCCTCATCGATCCACTGCAAGATGAAGGCCTCTTCAGCATGCTTCCAACCTTCACGGTCCTGGGCTTTCCTCTGCCACTCGGGTCCAATACACTTAACGATGTCATCAATACATCGTGCTTTCGGTCTTCTTCGCGGACGTTTGCGATCAAGCGGTATCCACTCCAGGATTGCCTTGGTCCATCTGTCGTCCCATCGCCTCGCTATATGGCCTGCCCATCTCCATTTCAACTGTTTTACTCTTCCAATGATGTCACAGACTCTATATATATATATATATATATATATATATATATATATATATATATATAGACATATATATATATATATATATATATATATATATATATATATATATATATATATATATATATATATAGACATATATATATATATATATATATATATATATATATATATATATATATATATATAAATATATATATATATAGACATATATATATATATATATATATATATATATATATATATATATATATATATATATATATATATATATATATATATAGACATATATATATATATATATATATATATATATATATATATATATATATATATATATATATATATATATATATATATATATATATTTATATATATATATATATATATATATATATATATATATATATATAATATATATATATATATATATATATATATATATATATATATATATATATATATATATATATATATATATATATATTATATATATATATATATATATATATATATATATATATATATATATATATATATTACTTATATTTTCGTGACCGTTTAGTACTATTATTATTTTTTTATTTATTGGGATTTTCGGTCAGTGTAAATAAGTTTTAATTTTTTAATGTTTATTATTTTTTTTATTAATTTAAAAATATTATAAAAAATTGACACATATTAGTAAAAAAAAATCAAAAAAATTATTGTTTAATTGATATTGGTAGGTTTTTAAATAAGTATTCTGATGGTGGTTCGTTGTAGAAAAAAAACAATAAAAAAGTAAAACTTATTTACACTGACCGAAAATCCCAATAAATAAAATTATATATATATATATATATATATATATATATATATATATATATATATATATATATATATATATATATATATATATATATATATATATATATGACATATTTTTGACTTTGACATGTGTTATAATTTTTAATTTTCTTTTAAGCTAACATTAATTCATTTCCGAAGTAATACTGATAATTTAAGTAGTATATATAATGACATAATTAAATGATAAATTAAGCTGATGATTAACTAAATGATAAATAAAAAAATGTAAGGTTAAAATTTATCATTGTCAAGAAATATGTCAATTAAAACCTAAACAAAAAATAACATATTTAAAAAAAATCTCAACTTACAATTTGTAATTAATAATATAACGTAAATATAGTACATTAAGATATTATAAAAATGGATGTGTTAAAACCGAAACGTTAACAAAATAGGAAAATAATAATAATTATTACTATTATTATAATTGACCGAAACCACAAGAAAAAATAAATAAATAATATTAAACAAATTAAAATGGCTGATAAGAAAGGTCAGTTGCTTTTTCCTCAGCCTCCATAAAGCATTATTGGGCCCACTGGTTTATTTATGTTAATTATTTAATTCTTTATTTGAAAAATTCCAAAAGTCAGAATTGAAACTTGAATTTAAAAAAAAGTTATTGGTATATCCTCCAAATTATTTTTTTATTTTAATGTGTAATATTGTAGGGTTCTATGAAAATCAAAATTACATGCAAACACCGTCTATTTTTTTTTATGGACCAAATGAAATTTTGGCAAAACATCGGGACCCTTCACAGAACGAACGAATCGACATCTAGAATGATTTAGGAATATCTCGTTGAATCTCATTTGACATTTTCAAGTGTTCGCTGTCCGCTTCGAATGAAAAGTCTAACTGATATACAATGATGGTGCTGGTAGTTACGCTGTGAATAGATTCAAATTTGTTTAGTGATAACCAAATCAAAATATAATACAGGCAGGCTGTTTTAGTTCTTTGTTTTTTGTTCGCTGTTTTAGTTCTTTGTAGTTTTTAATGTTTTCTTTTTTATTTCACTTTTTTTCTTTTTTCTTTACCATTTTATTTACTTTTTACATTTTACATAAAACTTTCATTTGTTTGTTTTATTATGTTTCGTTCAAATTCTACAGAGCGAACAGGAACCTTATTTTGCGCCATTCTGTATAAACTAAGCTTTGTAAATACAGGGTGGGGTAAAAGTGGGTGTTCCCATATATTTTTTTTTACAAATTAAGAAAACTAATGAAAATATTCATTATCAGACTGACAAAAAAAGTGTCCTCTCTGAAATTTTCAGTCACTACTTACCCGGAATTGTCAAATAAAACGCAAAAAAATTAATTTATTCATCAAAATTTACTTTGTCGTCTTCATATATATATATATATATATATATATATATATATATATATATATATATATATATATATATATATATATTTCTTATCATCTGCCCGTGTCGATACACTTCAGCACGCTTTTAACTTTCACGGTCCTGGGTTTTCCTCTGCCACTCGGGTCCCATATACTTAACGATGTCATCAGTCCATCGTGTTTTCTGTCTTCTTCGTGGACGTTTGCGATCAAGCGGTATCCACTCCAGGATTGCCTTGGTCCATCTGCCGTCCCATCGTCTAGCTATATCCCCTGTCCATCTTCATTTCCATTGCTTTACTCTTCTAATAATGTCACACATGACTGTCTCGTCTTGTAATGCCAAGCATACATCTTTCCATTCCTATTTGTGCTACCCGAAGTTTTTGAATTGATTGCGATGTGAGTGTCCAAGTTTCACTTCCGTATGTCATAACGGGTAAGACGCACTGATCGAAGACTTTTCTTTGAAGGCAAAGTGGGAGTCTGCTCTTAAACACTATGTTGAGCCAGCCACATTTAACACGCCGTTCCACCACCCGGGTGGTATGGTGGTGAAATCCTCTGCCCAAGATATAATAAAGTGGTCCACAATCTCCAAATCCCTTCCTAAAACTAAAATTCTCCTGTCCTTAGCGAATTTATTAAACATAACCTGACTCTTTTTCAGGTTTATTTTTAAGCCAAATGGTTCGCCAGGCATTTGCACTTCTTGTATGCATATTTGCAGCTCCTCTGGGTCTTGTGAAAAGACTACCTTTCTATGGCCTGCTGTACAACCTGGATGTGATCCATTGTAGTGAATCCAGTTATGTATCCTGCTTGTTTTCTTGGTTGTGCGTCATTAAGTTTTCCTAATATTCTTTTAGATATTGTCTTTGTGAAAATTTTGTACATTACTGATAGGAGGCTTATTGGACGACAGTTTTTTAAATCTTCCTTCCTTATATATATATATATATATATATATATATATATATATATATATATATATATATATATATAAATATATATACACACACAATCATCGTCAAGGAGATCTTGAATGATCTCGAATCGGAAGCGTTTCCGCGTCCGCCGTATTCTCCAGATCTTGCTACAACCGATTATCACTCTTCGGCTCGCTGTTCAACCAATTAAGGAACGTAACCTTTGCCAACGACGAGGGCCTCAAAAACTGACTCCTTCAATTCTAGGCCAGGTGCCTTCCGGCGAAACGACATCAATAAATTAGTCGAGAGGTGACAGCCAGTCGTGAACAATGACGGAAAATATAAATTTTTAATATAAAACAACTATATATTAATATATATTTCTCGGCGATTTGAGATTGTATAACCAGTATCATCCTCAACACCTTTTCGCCTTTTACCATCATGCATCCACCCGCCTATCCCAACCGGCTGCCTCGCTCTTTTCGCCACCGCCACCCACCATCTGGACCAGGCCGCCTCCAGCAGCAGCAGCAGCGCCAGCGCCAGCTTCGGCGCGTCCACCGATGACGCAACCGTTCCCGGGCCCGACCGATAAACAAACCGTCGCCTTAGCAACGACGCCATGACGTCACCGGTGACGTCAACTGGTCGTGGGGCAGACCGTGTTATATATCGACGGTTGGCGTCGGCGGCCGTCATTGTGCATCCCACTTGTGTACGCGACGCGTCTACAGACCGACCGCCGATATCGCGGGCCGACACACAACCAGTACACACACACATACACACACGTCTTTTTTATATTTTTCTACTTTTATATCGGCATTTTGTACAGTTCGCTTTTCGGTTCTACATTTCTGTTTCCTTCTTGTTTGCGACGAGGAAAAATTGCAGTATTTGTACGATAAACTGGTAAGTGATTTGGGCGGGGGTGGGGACGCGCGGAAGGGAGGGCGGCGGCGTGGTGGGGATAAGGAGGCACCGTATGTCCTTCACTTGACCCATTTCTTAATGTATAAGTGTTTTTATTGATGTAATAGGCTGACATAACCTCAAAGTAATGTTTCCTGGCAAGAACCGTAAAACACGCACAAAGATTCTTTCTTTAGCTAGAAAACCACATAAAGAACGACGCGATAAACATAAACATAGATCTTCAAAATGAAGAAAAGTCTCACTACATGGAATATTATACATACTGTACAATAATTTTTTAAAAATCTTAAACTTGGTCAAATATATTAAAAATCAATTATCTCCTTTTAAAATAGTAAATTACGTTTTGCACGGGTCCTCGTATGTGATAGAATGTTTTGAACTTCATATCCTAACTTGATAGTTTCATCTTGTCTATTAATAATAGTCAATTTCTAAAAAAACGGCTAAGCCCGATTATTTTTGAGTATTTCTTCATATTATTTTTAGTTATTTTCCTTAGACAACTTACAACCTAATGTCAGAAACCTATTAAACAGGAATTATTCTGTCAATAAACTAGCCAAATTTTATATAAAATTGTTGTCGCTTAATTTTTGATATAGTCCTCGTAAATATTTTTTTTTAATATCATATATAACATAATACTTTTAACTTAATTGTCCTAACATGATAGCTTATATCACCTAACTAAAAATGTTTTTAACTTTTATAGAATGTAAATAGTTTTAAACTGTCTTTCCAAAATCGAATCTGATATTGTTTTGAGTAATATATAAAATCAAGAAATATATAGGGACCTATATGATAAATTCAATAAAATTATTACGTAATAAGGTTTTTTTCAATTTTTATATAAACCCTCGCATATAATGTCTTTGTGGTAATTCTTCTGTCATTAAACCATATATTTTTGCTTTTTTTTTGTATAGTCCTCATATATGAACGTTTTTAATCTCATATATAACATAATATTTTTAACTTAATTGTAACTTCATGTTGTCTTTTAGTTCTTTCACTTAGTCGACAATCTTAGATTTCAACCTAATGCCTAAAAACTTATAAAAAGCATTTTATATAAAATTATTCTGACATAATTTTTTGTGTACCTCTCGTATATAGATGTTTTTAACTTTATAGAATGTAAATTATTTTAATACTGTCTTTCTAACATCGAATCTAATATTCTTTTGATGACCTTATTGCTTTAAAATTAGACTAACATTTAAAATAAAAAAAATATACACACATATTATAAATTCAATTTTAAGTTTTACTTAACGTTTTTTTAAATTTCTATGTAAACCCTCGTATATAATGTTTTTGTTGTAATCAATAGCCTTAAACGCCAATCCAATCACTAAAACTGATAAAACATAACTTGTTCTGTCATTAAACTACCTATTTTTACTTCTTTTTATATAGTCCTGGTATATAAATGTTTTTAATATCATATATAGCATAATTCTTTTAACTTAATTGTCCTGACTTGATAGCTTTATATCACCTAACTAAAAATACTTCTCGTTACTATTCCGCAAAGTTCTTCCGTTTAGTTCTTTCACTTAGTAGACAATCTTAAATTTCAACCTAATACCTAAAAACTTATAAAACAGGAATTATGCGATCATTAAGCTAGTCACATTTTATATAAAAATAGTCTCACATAATTTTTCGTATACCTCTCGTATATAGATGTTTTTAACTTTATAGAATGTAAATTATTTTAATACTGTCTTTCTAACATCGAATCTAATATTCTTTTGATGACCTTATTGCTTTAAAATTAGACTAACATTTAAAATAAAAAAAAATATACACACATATTATAAATTCAATTTTAAGTTTTACGTTTTTTTAAATTTCTATGTAAACCCTCGTATATAATGTTTTTGTTGTAATCATTAGCCTTAAACGCCAATCCAATCACTAAAACTGATAAAACAGAACTTGTTCTGTCATTAAACTACCTATTTTTACTTCTTTTTGTATAGTCCTCGTATATAAATGTTTTTAATATCATATATAGCATAATTCTTTTAACTTAATTGTCGTGACTTGATAGCTTTATATCACCTAACTAAAAATACTTCTCGTTACTATTCCGCAAAGTTCTTCCGTTTAGTTCTTTCACTTAGTAGACAATCTTAGATTTCAATCTAATACCTAAAAACTTATAAAACAGGAATTATGCGATCATTAAGCTAGTCACATTTTATATAAAAATAGTCTCACATAATTTTTCGTATACCTCTCGTATATAGATGTTTTTAACTTTATAGAATGTAAATAATTTTAAATAAAAAAATTTTAAAAATATTTAAAATAAAAAAATAATAGGGACTTATATTATAAATTCAATAAAAGTATTTCTTAATAAAGTTATTTTTTTTCAATTTTTATGTAAACCCTCGTATATAACGTCTTAAAAAAGGAATTATTCTGTCATTAAACTAGCTATTCTCACTTCTTTTTGTATAGTCCAGGTATATAAACGTTTTTATCTTAGTGTATAATATAATACTTTTAAGATAATCTGATGGTCGATTTTTTTTACTGTCTTAAAAAATTTTACATTCAACTCTCTCTAGTCACTTCTATATAGATATCCTGAGGGTGAAAACTGCAAAATAACTAATTTTCTTTTTAACAAAAAAGTTGGTTTCGGCAGCATCTTCGACTATGTCTATGGAATCGTTTTTCTTATTGTGAATAGGCTTATTATTCAATAAAATAGTTGTTTATTTGTCATATATTTGTACACGTACAAGATGACACAAAAAACGGGAACTTTTTAACAATCAGTCTAATAAAACCAACAGTGACGGAAGAAAAACATTTTATTAATAGTAATTGAAACCTTAAAATTTCCCATTTAAGAAACATTAATGAAATTTATCATTTAAAAAAAATTACGTCCTTTAATGCCGTCCTCCTGTACGAATGCATTCTTCAAATCTGCTGTTGAGATTCCTCATTGACCACTGCAACATCTCAGCTGGGATACTGTGAATTTTATCCTGAATTCTCTGTGTTTTAACTCGTCCAGAGTTCTTGGACAAACACTCTCCCGGGATATTTCAACCGCAGCTCCTTGCTTACGAATTTAACACCGTGAGCTCCGTAAGACAGACTCGCTTACAACATCAATGTTCTGTGGACTACGAACACTTCTTGGTCCTTCTGTTGGTTTCTTCTTTAAGGCAGATCAGTTTCTTCAAAGTCATCAATCCAACTTTTTATCGCGTGTTTTAATAAGACGGCACTATGACGCATTTAAAAAATTCCCGTTATTCTTTGTCACCCTGTATTTATTACAGTTTCGTATAGGATGACTAAAAGACAACTATTTTATTGAATATCTAGTAAGAATGAAAATCTATAAGAAAATGTATTAGTTTTATTAAAAAAAAATAACTGAGTAATAAGAATACAACAGATACGCAGATACTATACACATATACTGTCGCAGATCTTAAAAACTGCCTCTTGAATAGGATGGACCTGCTTCAGCTTCTTCAAATTGGCAGTCCAATGTTCGCCTTACTTTTGTCGTCTTGGACCTAACTTTTTGTGGTGTGGTTGTCATTGACCTTTCAGCTTATCTTAGCCTTATTTCCTACGGTTTCATATGCCCCTAATTTTAAAGTTGTTAGAGTCATGAAAATTGATTTGAGTATTTTTCCCCAAACACTCATCAGGGTTCTGGGTAACTGCGCTTACGAAAAACTCTCTTACTACGACCCTTCTTGAAAAATTAATGGAAAGTCGGGATTAAGTGCGCGAGACATCGATGAAAACAAGTGGCAGTCGGAAGAGGCCAAGTCTGGTGAGTACGGCGGGTGGGGCAAGAGTTTACAGCCAAATGCAGAAATGGTGTCTCTGACCTCTTTCGCTGTGGGTGACGGGGCGTTGTCGCCCATTCTAGCCCATTCTGGTCGCTTTTCGATGAATGCATGGTTCAAATTGATTATTAATTGATGGTAGCGAACGGTATTAATTGTTTCATCTGGTTTCAGAAGCTGATAGTACATGACACCCTTCTCATCCCACCAATCCATTTTTCGTCCCCAGTCACGATCTGATGCAAAAAAAAGTATTTCTTTCAAGCCGAGAAAACAAAACCTCGACACCAGTTTTGGCTTTTCCATATGTCTATTGTTCAATTAATGTGGTACCCATTTTCCTGCTTTCTGGATTTTTCCCATGGCATGCAGACAATTACAAATGGTTCGGCGATCAATATTTAACCTATCTGCCATTTTTGTTGGATTTGCATATCGTTTTCTTCCAACAATGTTTGCAATTCGGCATCTTCAAATTATTTCGGTTGACCTTTATCCATTCTGAGAGTAATACAGTTTTTTTTCACTCTTTCGACTATCTTGTTTATTATCGTTATTAGTGTCAATATTGGCAAATTACAGAATCTCTGAGCATGATGCAGCCGACATACTAATCCATTTTTGTAAAGTGGTATAACAAACGTTAACATCATTACGAAATGATTTGTTTAACTTCGAGATAATACATTGAGGTCAATCAAACATACAAATCTTTTCATGTGATTCTTTTCCAACAAATCTGCAACACATTCTCAGTTCGACTTATTTAATTTTTAGTTTATAAATACATCTGTTGACGTTAGTACATTTAGAGACTATTTAAAGGGGATTGTGAAGATCATTTATATTTTTAACCATCTCCCATATAATGCCGCCAGATTTACCCGATTTAGCACTGTGAAATGCGTTTTATTTTCGCTCTTTTTCTTTTAAGTATGCCAGTGAAGATAATTTGGGAGACTATTTATATTTACAAGATAAACATTCGTCCAGTCATCAGAAAAATATTGTTATTGTGTCTAAAACTGGATACTACTCTATATATTTTTTGTTTGTCCAACTCTGTTTAAATCTCAAGGGATGTAGTTTTTATCGTGGTCGAGCTTCCAATAAAAAGAGGGTGTTTCGAAAAGTTCTGGACCTGACATAGAGATGGCGCCATTGTAAATAAATAACTCTAATATTTTAATTCTTCTATTGGAACCTTCAGTGTGCAATACTAAACTTAAAGAGATTCACCACTAAACACCAAATCGCTTTTTTATACTCGACGCGCGTTTCGCTAACCATGTTAGCATCATCAGGAGATGATTTAATCTAATTGTAAATCTAAACTATGTACTATTTATAAAAATACATAGTTTAGAAAGAGAAGCAAAGTACTAGAAAGAGAAGCAAAAAAATTATACTGATATTCCTGAGTAGCAACTACAAAGTGAACGGTTGATTTCTGGAACCTCGGACATGTAGGGACTAGTGATCATCCATCAAAACGTACAATCATTAAAAAATAAGACGATGGAAATAGAATGCCAATTGAAGAGGATGGTGGATGATGGATACGGATCTTTAACGATCATTGGCTGGAAAAGAACGAAGCTCTTATGCTTGCGCTGAAATGATGCTTACAAAATGGTGATTGTGTGCGTGTATCGACGGGGAGATGGTTGTTATGATGTTTTTTTGGATGTCATTGAACGGATGCTCGAGTATCTGCATATACATAACTCTAAATATGGTATCATCAAACATAACTGTCGTGTAGAGAAACTCTTAGATATATTTTATAGCTATAATTTGTGTCAATCTATATTTGAAGCAACTCTGTGAATCTGCTAGTTTGATAGATAATATATTTTGTAAAACATGCTGAAGGGTATCTGGTTATGTTTGGAACCTGGCACTGTCTAACCATTATGCGCAGATTCATTATGCGCATTATTCAGGAATTGTGCAGTAGTAAACAGTAACTAAATTATGTATATAAACGAGTTTATCCAAAGAGTAAGATTATGTCCTATAAGAACAAAATTGCAGATGTGGATTGGTCTAGCGTTTATAATTAGAACAAGTAATGAAGCATATAACGCATTTAGTACACCAGTTATAAATTTGTTTAATGCTGCTTTTGTTTTAAAAAAGTTCCCACACACTAAAACCACTAATTGTTTGATCACGAGAGCTATATGAGTGGTATACTCCATTACAAAACAATAAAGGGGCAAGTATCTAAACAATATTATAATACATTTGTGTTACAATGTGTTGACTGGTATTTGAAAATTCGCACACATTGGTTTGCTGTGTTACAAGTCCCGGAGGAGGTGGAAATATCAGTTTAATATGAAGAAATCGCCAACAATGTGCTTCAAACGGCTGCTTCAATAGCACCAGAAGAAAAATGTCTCAAACAGACAAAAATCTCCAGTGAGACCATTAATTTAATGGCTGGGTCGAGCACACTGAGCTCTGCAAAACTATAAGAAAACGTATCAGAGAGGACACGTGCCGATTCAACATGCAGCTAGTGCAAAAAACACTGGAAGAAAACAAAGGAATTAACAAGGCTAAACAGAAGCTGAGAAACAAAAGAACGCAAATATATACCTTAAGACCTGAGGATGGCACAGTGTGCAGGGCGTGTACGCAAATGTTACAGGTTGTCAAAAAATTGAAGTCCCAGTTATATGAAGATCAGAACCAATCAAAAACAACAATACCCACGGAAGAACAAATACCAGATATCCTAGTGGAGGAAGTAACAAATGCTATAGAATCGATGAAAAACGGCAAGGCTTCAGGAAAGGTCAATGTAACTGTCCAAATGCTAAAAGCTGGTGGTCGGATGTTACATAAAATATTGGCAAAATTATACTCAAAATGACTCAAAGAACAGAAAGTACCCAACTTATGGAAAAATGCACAAGTGATCATTTTACATAAAAAAGGAGCACAGGAAGATTTAAAGAAAGGTACCGTCCAATAAGCTACAATAATTATGTTATTATTATTTAATTATATTATTATTAGTTATACCGTCCAATAAGCCCCCTATCAGTAATGTACAAAGTTTTCACTAAGATAATTTCTAAAATAATATTAAAAAAACTGAATGACACACAACCAAGAGAACAAGCAGGATTCAGTACAATGGATCACATCCAGGTTGTACAGCAGACCATAGAAAGGCACAACGAATACATCATGCCACTATGCTTGGCTTTTATCGACTACGAAAAAGTATTCGACTCCATCTCAAAGCATGCGATAATGGATGCACTGCTTAGCCAAAGGGTAGATAAATCATATGTAAACATATTTGGATCGATATATGATGGAGCTACAGCCACAATTCACCTTGATCTTGAAGGGGGAATCAATGTAGAAAGAGGTGTATGGCCGGGTGACACAATATTGCCTATTCTTTTCTCGGCTGGCCTTGAAGAAGTATTCCGTAAACTGGATTTGGAACAGGATGGTGCAAAGATCAATGGTGCAAACTTAAACCATCTTAGATTTGCAGATAATATCGTTCTCTTTTCACAAGACCCAGAGGAGATGCAAAGGGCTGGCGAACTAGGGCTGGTGGAACGGCGTGTTAAATGTGGCTGGCAGGCATTTGGCATGCTCAACATAGTGTTTAAGAGCAGACTCACATTTAGCCTGAAAAGAAAAGTCTTGGATCAGTGCGTCCTATCTGTTATGACATACGGAACTGAAACTTGTACACTCACATCACAATGAATTCAAAAACTTCGGGTAGCACAGGTGGGAATGGAAATATGTATGCTTGGCATCGCAAGACGAGACAGAAAATCCTGCGTATGGATCAGGGAACAAACGGAAGTCTGTGACATCATTGGAAGAGTAAAGCAATGTATATATATATATATATATATATATATATATATATATATATATATATATATATATATATATATATATATATATATATATATATATATATAGGCCAAACGCACAGATCTCTCAATGATAGGCTAAAAAAACATAAATATTCTTTTTTTTACATAATTAAAGAAAGACGGGCTTTGCCGAACATTGTATAGAACAGAACCATTTTTTTAAACATAAATTATGTCAAATTAATACATAATTGCAAAAAAGCAGGCTGCTAAATTTTTTGTAAATTTCCTAAATTAAAAAAACCATAAACGATGGTAAAAATCTAACAAACACCCATCTAGATTTCGGAGATACCCCAATTATTGAAAGTGTCATAAATTTAACGAGACAAAAAAAATCAACCTCCATTAACAGCACTTTGAAACTTTAGTTTAGTTTATATATAACTAATGGTCGTGAGGCCGAAACATATCAGAGAATATTTTGAATATATTGTGAAACAAATAACAAGTGTTTTAATTATTATCAAATAAATATTAGATTATAAAAATATGTCGTCCTTTTTTTCCTACCACCGACCCTCTGTAACAAAAAAACTGTACGTGTTACAATAATTAGCTTATCATTTTCGGATTTAGGACTACAAAATATTTCCTATACACCTATTTTCATCAATGTAACCTCAAAAAAGTTTAAATTTGTTGACCTGTGTTATTTGTCGCAGTAAGAAGTTGAAATATTATTAAACCTCTGAGGGGTGAAGTATAATTCTTAATTTATAAACAAAGGAAAAAGCTTTTGTTACACTATAATATTATTCTCGCAATCCAAATACATAAACATTAAACACGATTAGTTCACTGTATAATATAGTCCTGTTTTTTCCCCTATTTATTTATTCTATCGAATAATACGTAACAGATAATTAAAACGTCACATGAGGCTATATCTGGTCAATACGATGAACAAGGGGAAGCCCAATCTCTCGCGTTACCACGTTTATTTATTAGAATTAATCATTATGCTTGATTGGGCGAGAAAATTTCCACGAAAACCTTGAATCTCGAAAATACCGCTACAAAAACGGCATGCCGCTTGTTTACAAATAACACGATGCCAATATTGGAGTATAATCTGGACATCGGGATTAGTCATAGACGGGCGTATTTTTAGCCGAAATTTTCATGTAAAATTATTCGACTCCATATCCGTAATTTTGTCCATTTATTTCTGTATGAGAAAACATCTGGGATATTTTAAATGAGTGAAGGAAAAAAAACCGCGTGGTTGTTAAATGTGTTGACTGGTATTTTTGGATTGTATATTTGATTTTTTTCAATTTTAAAGATTCTGTTTTGACAGTGCGGAATTTAAATATTTATTTGTGAGGAAGCAAGAATACACAGCACGTATACTTACTATTTGATAGTGCTGATATTTTTCTTGAATTACTATATATATATATATATATATATATATATATATATATATATATATATATATATATATATATATATATATATATATATATATATATATACCAGGTGTCCCATTAAGGATGGATCGCGGCCGTATCTTGAAAACTATTTATCCCCCAGCTTTGGGGAAAAAAAATTGTACTAAAAATGATCATGAGAAATTCACCAAGAATATTTTTAAGCTTCTAAAACCACCGCAAGAGGGCGTGTCGAGCTAAACATTTTTAAAAATATTTTTTTGTGTGTATTTTCAAGTGTTAACCGAGTAAGAAAAATTCTCAGTTATTATTAGCAAACTGTCTCCTACAACCTTGTTTTATGACATTTTGTCGTAATTTCACGAATAGAGGGGCGGGGGGGGGGGGGATTGGGGGAGTTTTGCTTGAGATAAAAAGTCGTCTAATGTCCGTTTGCCTTAACCGATTTTCCTCAATTTAGATTCATTTAAAAGGCAATTGCTGGGACAATCAGATAATCAGGGAGATAAATTATTTAGTTTATAAATGAAACCGCGAGGTGGCGTTACATTCAACAATAGTTTTTTTGAAGTTTTGTTCAGTTTTTTCAAATGGAATGGTACAGCTTTTATTACATGGCTAGAAAGGTCATTTAAAGAGGAATCGTCCAGTGAAAACCCGAAATCGATATCTCTAACATGTCAAGAGATATTTCGATTTTTCTGAAGAAATCAGTTTTAATTGATAATATTGATAATATTTTCTAATTTAATTATATAAGCGGAAAAAATTCCATAAGCCAATTGTTGGCTTTCCCCAACTACTTGACGTTTCGCCAAGGTCACACTTGGCATTCTCAATGCTTGTCTGAAGTCTTCAGACAAGTCGAAGCGGACAACACTTGAAAATGCCAAATGAGATTTTGGCGAAACGTCGTGACTCTTCACAGAATCAACGGATCAGCACCATCAACATATATAGGGAGATTGGAAGAAAACCGAAACTCTTCCAGTTAATTGTCCACCTCCCGTCTCACCCCCGTCCCTCAACCGAGCGCCCCACCTACAACCTCACCTATTAATGCATAGGTCGCGCCGTCCGCGTTCATTTCTAGTTGTGAACTCTGGGGAGTAGGCAGACTGAAACCTCGGAGTAAATTAATCAGATTCTCCTGAAAATGGCTTCAAACTGGAAGCCGAAACGTCGAGATTTTCGATTCATTTTAATGGAATTCACTTGAGGCTTTATGTTATTATTAAACTAATGAATAAGGTCATGATATATTAAGCATTTAGTTAGAATTTTCATCTTTACGTGTGTTAATATTTGATTATAAATAATATTTAATTCTTTTAATTTTTTTTTGGCCGCGGGTCGTCTTCCAAAGTATCACGACCGTTCTGGAATCGCTTATACCACTGGAACATACGTATACGGAGCAATCATCACCAGAAACTTTTTTCATCAATTAAAATGTTTCTGTAAAAGTTTTACTGAACTTGAAACCTCGGAGTAAATTAATCAGATTCTCCTGAAAATGGCTTCAAACTGGAAGCCGAAACGTCGAGATTTTCGATTCATTTTAATGGAATTCACTTGAGGCTTTATGTTATTATTAAACTAATGAATAAGGTCATGATATATTAAGCATTTAGTTAGAATTTTCATCTTTACGTGTGTTAATATTTGATTATAAATAATATTTAATTCTTTTAATTTTTTTTTGGCCGCGGGTCGTCTTCCAAAGTATCACGACCGTTCTGGAATCGCTTATACCACTGGAACATACGTATACGGAGCAATCATCACCAGAAACTTTTTTCATCAATTAAAATGTTTCTGTAAAAGTTTTACTGAACTTGAAACCTCGGAGTAAATTAATCAGATTCTCCTGAAAATGGCTTCAAACTGGAAGCCGAAACGTCGAGATTTTCGATTCATTTTAATGGAATTCACTTGAGGCTTTATGTTATTATTAAACTAATGAATAAGGTCATGATATATTAAGCATTTAGTTAGAATTTTCATCTTTACGTGTGTTAATATTTGATTATCAATAATATTTAATTCTTTTAATTTTTTTTTTTGGCCGCGGGTCGTCTTCCAAAGTATCACGACCGTTCTGGAATCGCTTATACTACTGGAACATACGTATACGGAGCAATCATCACCAGAAACTTTTTTCATCAATTAAAATATTTCTGTAAAAGTTTTACTGAACTTGAAACAAAATTTTATACTAATTCTTTGTTCCATCGTGTTTTTGTGTCACTCTAAGCGCTATAATTTGACAATCAGTTGACCGAGTTTAATGAGGGTGGTCTTACATTATAGAGGAGATATAGACCTTTTAGATTATATATTGTTTCGATAGATGGCGCTTGTAGTTTTCCAAAAATCTGTTTATATGATATTTTCCACTCCAAAGAACCATGGATTCCACAGTTTAAAGATTTATTGTTTTTGTCTACTCTCAATTTATTCCTTTGCTTTGTATTATATCTTTATGTTTAGATATGGTGTATGTCCAGCCAGTTTGCATATATAAGTAACCTTATTTCTTCTAAGACTTTATAATTTTAAAACTATGACACAACAAATCCAAGTTGCAACAATTAATATCAGCCAATATATGTGCCAAGATGTGGGCCACATTAGACATTATGTAGTAGCCTGGATCGGTGCCAACATTCCGACACGAAATTTATAGACGCCAAATGTGGAAGATTTAAAACTGAAAATCGAAATATATGTCGGTCAGATACTTTGGTTGTCCCATTTCTTGAAATTGCATTTTCTTTGCAACAAGTTTAAAACTCTTACGTTCATCACCCCACTAAAACTAAATAATGTAGAGCTGAATTTTGTGATTTAATTGATTTAAAAAATCATCCTTTACACTACTATGATCAAAAAGTAAAGTGTCTTTTGTTTTTTTTGAGTTTGGCATGCCGGTCCTTGAGATCTGACAGAAGTTTTATATAATTTCGCTTATTAAGTTCGAAATTAGAGGGTTTTTTGTGTTGTTAAAAGTTTTTTCTTTAAAAATGTTAACCAAAAATACGAAACTTCTTGTCCTATTCTAGATTATTTTCTGTCAAGTCAGTACGGATCTGTTCTCGGATCGTTTTAATAATATATTCTATATTGAATGAATTAATTTCTCCATATGTCCATTGTGCTTTAAATTAGGGTCAAGGAGCGCTACCATAACACATATTTTATTTTTCTTAACTAGTCACAAAACAAGAATCTTGTTTTTCAATTGACAAAATACAGGGTAAACTTGAAGAGATTTATCACTAAACACCAAATAACTTTTTCAACTGCTCGACGCATGTTTCGCTAACCATGTTGGCATCATCAGGAGATGATTTATTATGATGATTTATTTTATTTATTCATAGAAAAAGTCAGAAACACACATCTACAGGAAAGTGAGGTTTTGGTTTCCTTTGACGTTTCATCGTTGTTTCCGAGTGTCCCGATTCTATATACCTTGAAATACCTCGAGTTACTCGACTTAAACGGTTTTAATAACAAGATTGTTTTTGAGTACATCTCCTTAACAATATTATGTATGAAGCAAAATTGTTTTCATCTTAATAACAGGTTTTATGAACAACAAGAAGGAACGACAATGGGCAATCCTCTGTCGCCGTTCTTAGCCAACTTATTTATGAGTAAATTTGAAACCGAGGCAAAAGATGAATTCAGTTACTTTCCGAAGGTATGGTTAAGATATGTAGATGGCATTTTTGCCATGTTCGATTCGAAAAATGAAAATTTAGATGAATTTATTAAGAACTTAAATAGTAAATCCCAAAATATAATATTCACGCATGAACTCGAAAACAACGATAGTTTACCATTTCTGGATGTTTTAGTCAGTAGAAACAATAAAAATAGGTTAGATTTTGATATTTTCAGATAAAACACCACCACTTCGAGATACATTCCTAACGATTCAAATCATAGTTTCCAAAATAAGAGGGCCAGTTTAAATTTTATGGTAAATAAGTTAATTAATTTTCCTTTAGGTAAAGATAATTATAACAAATAATTAAAATTAATTCGAGAGGTATCTGAAGTGAATGATTATAATAAGAACATTGTAGATAAACTAATTAGAAAACATAAGTTCAGAAAATTATTGAACGAATCTTCGACTTTTCAAAAGGATCAGAACACAAAGAAATTCATGGTAATACCATTTGATGGCCAATTAACAAGAGGGCTAGACCAAATTTTGAAAAATGTGGACATTAAGGTTGTGTACAAACCATATAATAAATTAAGAGAAGTTCTGTGTAATCGAAAGGATAAAGTAGAGCACCATGAAAAGTCGTGGATTTACGAAATTAGTTGTCAAGACTGTGATCGAACGTATATTGGGAAACAAAAAGATCCATATTGACAAGATATAAAGAACATATTGCCCACATTAGATATGGGAGAAATAAAAAATCTTGTGTTGCCCAACATGCAATCGAACACGACCACAGTTTAGATATTAGTAATTTAAGACTAATTAAAAGTGTTAATAATAATAGGGCTTTGGATGGATCTGAAAGCATTCAAATAGAAAAATGTAAGAAAATCATGAACCGAGATAAAGGCCCTATCCCGTTCAGTCAACTTTTTCAATTATTAACGGAAGGCTTAGTACACTTCACGGTTCATGATTTTTACACGCTTTGTTAGGTAGGGTTTTTCATATAAATAGTACATAGTTTAATTTTAGATTTAGATTAAATCATCTCCTGATGATACTAACATGGTTAGAGAAACGTGCGTCGAGCAGTTCGAAAAAAGTGATTTAGTGTTTAGTGGTAAATATCTTCAAGTTTAGTATTTCACACCAAAGGTTCCAATAGAAGAATTGAAAATACAGGGTGTTTTCAAAGTTGAGATATTTATTTTAACCGGTTGTAGGACTCGTAAAAATAAGCCATTTAAATAAAAATTATTTATATAAAAGTTGCAAAATAAAGAAGATATTAACAGTTACAAAATTTGAAAACAGATCTGACTCTTTGATATTCTCGACCACTGCGCTGTAAACACATAAAGTATTTGTTTACTGCTGATACTGGGTATGACTAGTTTTTTGTATTCTTGTACGGTATTTCTTTAGAGTGCGACGATAAAGTAGTGGACGATATTAACTTATGGGGAGTGCCAACAAAATGCAACTACAGCATGTCGCTTGTACGCGGAAAGGTTTCCTTTAAGAATTCATCCGGCCCCGCGTATGTTTGTAAATTTAGTTACCAGACTTCGCGACACAGGGTACTTAAAGACACAACGAGAAGATCACACTGGAAGACCTCCACGCGAAATGGTAGAGATTGAGGAAGATATTTTAGAAATTGTCGAAAACGAGTCAATAACTATATCAGGGCAAGTTTAAGTTGGTTATTTATTTATTTATTTAAATAATAGGGTTATCCAACAGACAGGTGACCTGTCCTATTACAGGATAACACAATTTAACAAAGCTTAACTTAACTTACAGAACATAGCAAGTACTTATCAGTTATTTGTGTACTACACAAATAATTGCAAGACACAGTATGAAGGTCATAATAAAAATAGTGAAGTGACCCTACCATTTACATTAAGAATATTATTAAACTGTTTTAAATTACTAGAGTAGAAGTCAAGGAAACTTAAACTCACTGGGTCCGTCGCGCTGCCTGGTAGTAGAGGCAAGTCACTGGAAGTGTGCGTCCATACGAGATGAGGCAAATTAAAGTCACCGACCACAAGTATATCACTTTTGTGATATTTCTCCAATACTCCTTCCAATTTGGTAAAGAATGCTGTATAATTATTTAAAGAGGCATACGGTGGAATATAAACAGTACATATCAAGAGCCTCCTCTCTCCCCTCAAAGCGATAGAAATCCATAAGTCCCCCACAATATTATCGTTGCCGCATAGATATGTTAAGGTGTTCCCTTTGAATGATTCACGAATTCCCAACAAGACTCCACCATCGTCCCGCTTGCCCGTCGTTATGGGATTTCGGTCCAAAAGACCGAATATCCCTGAGGAATTAATTCACTGTCCGAAATTTCTGGTTTTAACCACGTTTCTGTTATGCAAATAATATCATAATCGGCGTCACAAATTGCTTGGAAGAAGTCAACGCATTTTGTTTTTAGGCCTCTGGTATTCTGATAGAAGATAGACACAGCATGATCAGCCATTGCAGTAAGACAATCTCAAACCGTTTTACAGTTTTATACTTAATGAGACAAGTTAGAGATGAAGATTGTTAAGGTCGATTTCGGATAGGATGCGGAATGGACGGGAGTTCTCCTCTTTCTTGACAAATATCTTGGAGTCCTTCACCCAGCAATACTTGAATTGGAGATCCCTACAGCGTTCCCAAGACTTGACAACCGACATTATCAAAAAACGGATCATATATAATATTGGAATTTCCATTCTTTGAGATACTACCAACACCACCACTATCTCAAAGAATTAAGACACCATTTCTAACTTCTAAATAAAATATGAAAGCTTAATTCTTGGTAAACCCTTGGTCAATATATCAGCTACCACTTCGTTAATCTGCTGATACTTAATATTAATGACATTATTTGAAACACAGTCTCTAACAAAATGGTACTTCACATCAATGTGTTTAGACCTCTTGTGAAATACTGTATTTGTGACCAATTTATGTGCACTCTGGTTATCATTAAAAACCGTGACAGAATTATTAAAACCTACTAACTCATTTAAAAGGTTTTTCAAATAAACTGCTTCTTTTGAAGCTTCACAAAGACCTATGTACTCTGCCTCAGTGCTGCTTAATGCAACTGATTTTTGTTTAAAACTATGCCATGATATTGGCTCCCCTGATAGTTTGAAAAAATACCCTGAATAAGATTTTCTGTCATCATCATTTGCCCAATCAGAGTCCACAAATCCTTGCAAATTACAATCATTAACATTGTCTTTTGAAAAACATAACTTAAAATGCTTGGTATCTTTTAAGTATCTAAGGTACTCTCTTGGCACACTGCCAATGGTACTCTGAATTGCAGTTATTGAACTGACTTAAGTAATTCACTGCAAATGTGATATCTGGCCTAGTTAACACTGCTAAAAACATAAGGCTTCCAATAACTTTCTGATCAGGCAGATGGCTTAGATTACTCAAGTCTGGATCAATATTTTTTACCTTTTCTGCCTTACAATCTATGGAAGTACTAACTAAACTCTTACAATTGTCCCTGTCAAAATTGTTCAGAACCTCTCTCAAATCATAATCCTCTTGATCTAAATACATGACATTGTTCTTATAGTCCCTAGAAATTTTAACCCCCATACATTGTTTGGCTTCACCTAGGTCCTTTATATCAAATTCTGAGCCTAGCTTTAATTTCAAACATTCAATTTCTTTTAAATTGTTGGAAAAAACAAATAAATCGTTAACTTATAATACTACCATGGTTAATGAATTCTTGTCCTTCTTTATAAATAAACAACACTCATATTTTGACTTATTAAATCCCAAATTAGGCAAGACTTCATTTACCCTGACATTCCATGCCCTTGATGTCTGTTTTAAATAATAAAGCCCTCTGGTTATTTCATATAAACAGGCTGTTCAAGAAAACCATTTAAAAATGCCATTTAAAAGATGTATAATTTTTAAATCTAATTGCACATCTAAACTTATCAACATTCTGAAAGTAGAATGTCTCACTACAGGTGCAAACACTTCACCATAGTTAATATTAGCTTTCTATACATAACCTTTTGTCACTAAAGGTGCCCGATATTTCACTTCTCCGGTGTCACTCATTTTTGTCTTGAATACCCACTTGCATGGTATGACATTCCCAAGCATCATTGGTTTCAAAACACTTGATCTCCTCTGTCATGGCTTCTCTCCATAGTTCAGCATCTACCCTTGACATAGCTTGCTCCACAGACTCTGGATCACCATTTAAATTGAAACCAAGATCTTGCACACACGTATAGGCAACATAGTCCTCATACTGTTTTTGCTTTATTGTCCTTTGAGACCTCCTATTTTCCAAGTTTTCTGTTTCTAGAATGTCATCAGCACCAGCCTCGTCCACCACAAAATCTTCGTTGCTTGTTGAGTTTATTTCCTCATATTCTGTAGTTTAGATGCCCAAATCGCCTATGCCAGACTTCTCCAGAGACTGTCAAGCTTGCTAAATTTAACTGTGAATTCTTGAAGTTTAGTTTGTAAACATTATCCACTAAATTACCCTTAGCAATCAGCTGACACAGTATTATAAATATCACAGCCCTGTAGATGAAAAACTATTGTTATGGTTTTTATGAGTTGATTTACCGATAATAAGTTTACCGATAATAAGTTTGTCATCAATTTTGGTACATAAAAAACATTGGAAACTTTGACAGAATGCTCCCCGTCATCCACTGTTGTAATTGGAACATCACCCTATAGCTAACCCTATTGCTACTGTGATTTCCTTCACTGGTAGTTCTTCATTGACATTTTTGACCCAGTCCTTCCTGGAGGTGAGATGAACACTACATCCCGAATCCAAATAATAATCTGAATTGTTAAAATTCCCTGTTAAAAACACTGCATTGAAGACGTTGGATGAATTTTCACTGTCTTTTATTTTCTGGACATTTGTTCATAAAATGCCCTGTCTGTTTGCACTTAAAACATGTAACGTTTTTAATAATTTTTGAATTACTACTTTCACCTCTATTTCCATTGCTGAACCCTTTCCTTGCAAAAACAATACTGACACCACTTCTATTCCTTTTGCCGAACTTTGAACTTACGAACACACCAGCTGATGATGACTGATTTTGCAGTACCACCTAGATGCAGTTTCAGCAATCTCGATTTAATAGAATCTGCAGTAACATCAATTCCTGCATGCTCGATAGCAATTACCATTGGCTCAAACTTGTCGGTTAATCCAGCAAGCATTAAACTGCCAATTAACTCCTGACTAAGCTGAAAACCACATCTATCAAGCTTCTGAGAGGTATCTATTACCTAGTTGACGTAATACTCCATCGATTCGTAATTATCAAGCCTTAATGATATTCATTTTCGTAGCAAACGGATCTTACGTGCAAAACTTGAATCCTCATAAAGCCTCTTCAACTTTTCCCATACTTACTTGGCAGAAAAAGCGACGAATCTAGGTTAAACTAAAATATAACTATTTGAGTTCTGTTGAACGACCTAACTACGTACTGTATTGTTTTTTAGGTTATGCTACTATGTTCTCTACTTTAATTATATATGACATGACAACCGACATTATCAAAACACGGATCATATATAATGTTGGCATTTCCAATCTTTGAGATACTACCAACATACTTTTAACCCTATCATTATCAACCGAAGATTATCCTAGAAGAGTTAAATTTTTTTAGTGGCTTTTACATCAGCATAACAGAAATGAAAATTTTTCTAAATTTATTTTGGCTATCGTCGAGGTCATATTTACAAGAAATGGAGTAAATAATTTCCACAACAACCATATTTGGACAATGGAAAATTCGCATGCTGTGAAAAGAAATTACAGATTTTAAGTAAATGTTTCGGCTGGCATAGTAAACGGCATGCTTATTGGGTCTTTCTTTCTTCCAGCTCGACTGACAGGTGAAAACTATTTATACTTTCTTCAAAACAATCTACTACAATTATTACAAAATGTTCCTTTAAATGTTAGCTAGAATATGTGGTTTCTACATGATGGAACTCCGCCACATTTTAGACGAGAAGTTCACGAACATTTATATAATGAATTTCCTAACGCTCTGAACGCCTGCACGCTCCCTAGATTTAACGCTCTGCGATTTTTTTCTGTGAGGTTATTTAAGACAGTTAATTTATCATGATGGAGAAGTAAATACTGTGAAATAATTACAATTTGTGGATGCCGGGATTTTATTTTTAATGCGTATAGTGACGCATGGGTATGCCGATCAAAATGTTGTGTTAACCGAACAAATGGTGACAAGTTTGAACAATTTTTGTAACATGTAACATTTTTGTTTTTGTTATTCTGCATTTTTTTATATAAGTGATTTTTGCTAAATTGACTTCTCTTTGCGAGTTCAACAACGCAGTGGTCGAAAATATCAAAAAGCCAGGTCTGTTTCCAAATTTTGTAACTGTTAATAACTTCTTTATTTTGCAACTTTTATATAAATGATTTTTGGTAAAATTATTTATTTTTACACAACCTGTTAAAATAAATGACGCAACTTTAAGAACACTCCGTATACTAGAAAATATAAAAATACAACTCTACGAAAAACTTTTTATTGGAATAATTTTTGTTCCACTATGATGGAAAAAAATGAAGGATTCACTCCACAGCATGACTACTACCAGCTAAACGATCGGGCTGGCTTCAGAATTTGATATGGTATAGTGCGGTTCAAGATATATCGTTGACGGAATGTCAGCAATAAACTGTTAACAACCCCTGTCGTAACGAAACCCAGCAAAGTTGCAAAAAACGTAAACAGGGCCGGGCCTAATAAAATAACAGGTAAAAAGATAAAATTAATTTTATATCTGGTTTAGTAGTTTCGAAATATTTTAGTTTAGTTCGCATTTTTTTCTTAAACAGTGCAGTTCTATAATTTCGATCGTATTTTTATTATTCCAAATGTGTTAAACATGTGGCGTTCTTGGCAAGGTAATGATCATTGGGCCTCCGGTAGTGCTAATTTTAAAACAAAACATTTATCGTCCGATGCTAAGCAAGTTGTTAAAAATGTGTATGTTTCTTTATTGAATGTAAATGCAGCTGCAGCAGAAACGTCTTCATTAACGAAAACGTCATTGTCTACAGTTAAAGATGTTTTGATGAAGCCAATTAAAGCCAAAAAAGTTCGTAGTGATTCTGGTAAAAGTAAATGTGTTGACGAAAGAGACAAAGACTTAATTCGAAGCGAAATTTATGCTACATATGAAGAGCAAACTGTCCCTGCATTGCATTCACTACAACAGCGACTAAGGAAAGATGAAACCAACATTCTTTAATAAATTCAAAATACATAAACCAAAAAACAATGTCATACATGATAATAATAATAATATAATAATATAATAATATAATAATATATAATATAATAATAATATAAATTATTATTATTCTTATTCACGTATGGGCCCTGGTGGACTACGCGAAGTACAATTAGAGGCGTTTGTTGTTGTTAGCCTTCCTTTGTGCCCATACTGATTATATTCTTTCGCTATGAGCTTGTTTCCTTTCGTCAGACCAAGTTGTTCCAGTCTCCCTTCATTTTTCTCTTTGGCCAACCTTCCAAACCTTAACCTTGTGTCTGAAACAGCCTCTATCCTGAATTTCACATTGTGTAATATTTGCTGATCTTAGGTCCTCTTTAATTGCAGCAATCCATTTAATTATTTCTACTTTAGCTTTACTCCTATTTTCATAAAATTCGACTATTTGTCTAGTTAACCTACTCGGATTCATCCGTTTTATGTGTCCGTAAAACTTAAGTCTTCTTTTTCTCATATCGCTATGTATATCTGTGTATTGTTTGATTTCTTGGTTTTCTCGAAGTCGGTATGTTGTGGTATTTATTTGTTTGGGCCCTAGGATTTTTCTTATGATTTTTCTTTCCTCCTTTTCAATGTCCTCGATGTCTCTCTTTCTATTCAAAATGAGCGTTTCCGCAGCATATAGACATTCTGGCTTAATAACTGTGTTGTAATGTCTCAGTTTTGTGTTTTTAGATAGGCATTTTTTGTTGTAAATGTTTTGTGTAAGTCTCAATGCCGTTTCCATTTTTTGACATCTACCCTTATTTGCCGCTTTTTCAACCCATTTTCCATGATTATTTCACCCAAATATTTGAATTGAGGGACTCGTCTGAAGTTACCATATTTTGTTTTTAGAAATGGCGTTCTTAGTCTGTTGCAGGTCATGTATTGTGTCTTTTCAAAGGAAATTTGGAGTCCTACATTTTCTGCTGTTTCTTTTAGGATTTCAATCTGTTTCTGTGCCGTTAATACATCTTGAGCTAAAATTGCTAGATCATCAGCAAATGCCACACAATCAATTTTTATGTTGCTTCTCCCCAGTTTAATGGGCTAGTCAATATTCAGGGCCGACTTTTTTTCACGCCACTCCTGTATTACTTTTTCTAGAACACAGTTAAATAAGAGTGGCGAGAGTCCATCCCCTTGTCTCACTCCAGTTTTAATTTCGAAGGGCTCTGAGATGTCACCCATGAATTTAACTTTTGACCTTGTATTAGTTAATGTTGCTTTAATATTTACCAGCGTTTTCAGATCTAGTCCTTGTTTTTTCAAGATTCGGAATAAAGATTCGCGGTCAATAGAATCATATGCTTTTTTGAAATCCACAAATGTACAGACGAGATTTTTATTGTACAGTTTTTGATGTCTTAGAATCAACTTCAAATTCAGGATCTGTTCAGGGCAGGATCTGCACGGTCGAAAACCTGCTTGATATTCACCAATGTTAGGTTCTAACTGTCTAGTAGACATTGAGATAGAATCTTGTAACAAACTGGGAGAAGAGATATCCCTCTATAGTTGTTTACATCCTTTCTATCTCCTTTCTTATGTAGTGGATGGATTAGAGCATCTTTCCAATCTTCCGGAATCCGTTCGGTTCGCCAAACTTCTTGTAGAATTTTGGTTATTTCCCTGATTGTAATATATATATATATATATATATATATATATATATATATATATATATATATATATATATATATATATATATATCAAGCAGGTTTTCGACCGGGCAGATCCTGAACAGATCCTGAATCTAATCTCGTCTGTACATTTGTGGATTTCAAAAAAGCATATGATTCTATTGACCGCGAATCTTTATTCCGAATCAACAAGGACTAGATTTGAAAACGCTGGCAATTATTAAAGCAACACTAACTAACACAACATATATATATATATATATATATATATATATATATATATATATATATATATATATATATATATATATATATATATATATATCATCACTGCGGAACTTTTGAAATCCGCTGGTCCAGGTACAATCAGGGAAATACTAAAATTCTACAAGAAGTTTGGCGAACCGAACGGATTCCGGAAGATTGGAAAGATGCTCTAATCCATCCACTACATAAGAAAGGATGTAAACAACTATAGAGGGATATCTCTTCTCCAAGTTTGTTACAAGATTCTATCTCAATGTCTACTAGACAGAGCAAGCTATATTTAAAAAATACATCATAAACCATAATCTCAGATCATCCACCGAATTTGCTTGATTTTATCCTTGTGATAAATATCAAATAAGAATAAATACTAAATGTACAAGTAAAAGCTAAGTACAGCGTTGCATGGTCAGGCAGAACATCACACTTGCAGGACAATATACGCAGTTAATTATTTTAAAATATTTTTCTTTTAATTTCGTTGGCGGTCGATGCACTTTCGCAAAAAATAGAAAAACAAAATTTTTGAGTTACACTGAACAATATTTTGTCGAGAACAGGATTAGGTAACGAGTGGGTTTTCTGTTGGTTGTTTTTTGGATCTTAGCCACAGCTCCTAAATAACTTTTGTTTTTATTCAAATGAAAAGGTGAATTTATAACGCTAATTATATTATTTTCTCAGTTCTGGCATAATCTAATAAACATATACAAAATAAAAATAGTCAGAATATTTTTTTTTTAACAGCGCCATCTATTATTCGTTGTTAATGTCTTATGAAATATGATTTGTTTTATATACTAGATAATACCTAATCGATTATATATAGACCCTTGTCATCCAGGATTTGAAGGTTCTCCGTCGTGCCATTACTGAAATAAGTGATAATCAAATGATGCCAGATCTGGCGAATATGAAACTCAAGACATCCTATTTAAAACTTAATAATTTCCTAAATAAAGAGTCTTCTAATAAGAGTATCCGAAGATCGTCACTTGCGTCGTACGTTTGGCGAAAGGGGTTTGGATTAATTACAGCTGGACACAGCATTTTACCGCAACATTTTGTTCAGTGACGAAGCTCATTTTAGGCTAAATGGCCACCGTTATTAAACAAAATTGCCACGTTTGGAGTGGAAATAATTCGCAAATGATCGAACAATTACCGTTATATCCAGAAAAATGCTCTGTATGGTACAGATTGTACGCCGGTGGCATCATTGGGCCATATTTCTTTAAAAATCAAGCTGGAAAGCACTTTAGCGTTAATGGGGATCATTACAGTGCGATGATCAATGATTATTTAATTCCGAATTTGAATGGTATTGATCTGGAGGAGATGTGGTTTAACAGGACGGCTCCACATGTTATGACTAATACAACAATCGATTTATTGAGGAAACAATTGGGTCAGAAAACTATTTCGAGGAAAAGACTTGTTAATTGGCCACTAAAGTCATGTGATTTAACGCGTTTAGATTATTTTCTTTGATCTATGACGATAAACTAGCAAATATTGACGTCTTCAAACCCAACATAACTCAGACAATTGGGAACATAAACTAGACAGGCTGGGAAAGTCATTCATCGTCAGGAAACCGAAATACGAAGGATAAAAACCAAATACACTAAAGGTCCTGCTACCATACATATACATTACTAAGGAAACACAAGATCAGAACAGTTTCCAACAAACCCCAAGGACAAAGTCAGATTGGAAAACCATGGCGCATATGGCACATCTTATTCTGACTGCAACAGAACTTGCATAGGACAAACAAACAAACAGATCTCGCCCAGAAAACAGGAACATCAAAATAACTTAAAAACAAACAAACCACTTCCGCTCTGTTTCACCATCTACAAACAGGGCATAAAATCAACTTCGAAGGACCCAATGAAATAGCGAATATTGAAAATTACAAATTCCGAAAAATCAGAGAAACCCTTGAAATAGAAGAAAGGGGTGAGCTCGCAAGATTCCAAAAGTATGGAAATCGCTCATGGATAAAGAACAAACACTGCATCGCGGTGACGAGAAGAAATCATTAACTGTTCGCCTGGAAGCGGAGCCGAGCGCCGCGAACAGCCCCGAACTACCCCGATACAATCTGCGCAGTCGCCCCGGCCGCCTATAAAAGCGAGCGAAACGACCTCTTCGTCTCTTCACTCATTTTCTTCTCTACTTCGCCTAGTCCACCAGGACCCATACGTGAATAATATATATAATCCTAAAATCGTTGATGTTCTTCGAAAATCTTTAAATCTTGGTGAAAACATTCCCCCTGTTCGTCACTCATACTTCCTAAGTTAACAGGAAAAAACGCAAATTCGAGTGCAATAACAATAACAATCAGTATAATGCGACCTATTATTTTCTCTTTTGAAACAAAATAAAAATATAGATCACAGCGACGGCAGTTGTTCGCCGGGAGCACCGGGAAGAAGGTCCAGGATAGAATGAAGCCACGACAAAAGTTGAGCGCCACCCGGTTACTTCATATATCGGAAAAGACCCTGGAACCGGGAAGGGGTCTATCTTAAATAAAACGGTTTACTAGAATTTTATACATATATATTATAAAAGCACACTCAAAAAAGAACGACACAAAGCACACAAAAAAGGAATAACTAAAACTATCAAACAAAAGACACGGGAAGGTTTAGGGAAGGTGGTTCTCCAAACCTTACCGTGAAAGAAATCAAAAATCAAATAAACAGCTCTGAATTACACCAGCTGGTCTCTATGTCCCTATATTTACAAATTAGAGGTTATTTCCTCTATTCTGACAATAGTAAAAAGAGAGATATATAACGCTAGGGTAACCAAGAATGGTCAGACGGCAAATAGATACAAAATATAAGGTGATAACGTGATCATTATCAGTATAAGAAATTATGGTAAAAATGCATTTGTGAAAAATAAATGGTAACTGCAATCCTTAACGGTACTTGAAAATAAAATAAAAAAAGTGTTTATCTGGCCTTGTCTATCCTTGCCTATCCGGTACTAGGTGTCCAAAAACACTGAGTACGACTGCGGGCAGTCCGGTATCCCTATGCGGGGGTCCCGAAATAATCTCGATCTGACCAACCGGTTACTGTGCCATGTGGCTCCAAAAAGGTGTAAGGTTTCAACGATGGTCGGGCTCTGTAATAGGTGGTCGTTCAATGGCCTGATGTCTGTTGATCGGATTCTCTGCTGCCGGGTCGTAAAACCCTCTATAAGAATATCAGAAAAATCAACCCAAGCGTGACTTGGCCAGCAACCCTACGTACCTCAGTCGGAAGGGTAAGGCGCGAAAGCGTCCGCTCACCTGGAGATTTGGAGTTAGACTGTCTTACCTTGTCCAAACGATACCGGAGCCCTTTCAGTTAAGAATTTGTCCGAAATAAACCTACCAGTAGTGATCAACAATTTACGAATGCTACCTGTAGCGATCAAGAATTTGTGAACGCTACAATAATAACAATATTTCCCTTCTGTTTTGAAAAATTCTGAGTTAACTTTGCTCCTGTTTCTGGACAACGTAACTTTCGCATCTGATGTTAATAAATTCCATTGTTGTAGGCGAGAACCAAGAAGCTCTGCTTTAGATCTTGATAGTTGTAAATTTCTTATAAGATCATTTAATTTGGCTTGGTTAATTAAATGTGGGGTGTTTCCTTGAAGAGAGAAATCGTCAGAATCACTAGAAATCAATGTAACTTCAACATCACTTAACACATTATATTATGAATCGAATAACCGGCACAAATTGAATATGGAAAATTGTTCGAATGTAAAATTGGTTTAATAACAAACGGAATTTCGGCATATACAACACTCACCTTATTTTTTGTATTATATCCCACTGCCTTCATAACATAAAAGTAACATTTTCATGACTACTAAGTTCTCCAAAATAACACATTCACTTTTTAACGAATCTACAATGGGTTTTCTTTTTTTTTTTGAAAATATAAACTGTCCACAAACGTAGCAAAAACGATCAGAACTTTATTTACACGTTCGATTCGACATTTTAATTCAATTTAAAACAATATATTTGTTGTTTGAATCGAATAAATAAAAATTAAACTGAAGTCACTACGAAGGGTAGTTGAAAAAAATGATTTGACTGTAGAAAAAAAAACGTGACGTGATAGAATATTTCTGCTAACACTTTTAGGTTTAAGGAAGGTAGGTTACCATATTTATATACATTTCTTTCGGGGTATATAAAAAAAGTTAAAATTTGTAACCTAGTGACATTGTTGCTAAAAAAATTCTGCCACTTTGTTTGCGTAAGTAAAAAATGAGATTAGTAGCGTAGCATTAGATCTGCCAAAACTGTTGGCTTCCCGTGCGTAGGAGGGACAGGTTAATATTGCATGCGTCAGTACAGTGCAGTGCGGGTTTGAACTTTCTAAAATTACTTAATGCACTGTAGCAATTATTCCTGTGGTGAGGTTGAGTTGTGCCGTTCCTGGCTCGTCAGCAGTAACGGCACGTACCAAGACAAGAAACAAATACACTTTACCCTCCTGTTGTTCTTTTGATCCTGTGAAGGATTTTTCGGATCCATTTTCGCGTCGATTTTCTTTATATATATATATATATATATATATATATATATATATATATATATATATATATATATATATATATATATATATATATATATAATTCATTGGTCAAAATCGGATGAACGATTATGTGAGTCAGTTGACGATGAGAACGCTCATAATTCCGGATTCTATGCTTCTTATAAACGGTGTTCCAATAAGAACGCCGGTTTTAAGTTTTAAACATAACATATATATCACATAATATATGATATATAATCAACAAACATAACATATAATCAACAAACGCCCTTCGATGCCCATGGTCTTCCGGCTTTAGCTCTCGAGTCAATTTGAGAACTTGAGAACTTTGTACGTATGGAGTTTCAAATCTTTTGTTAAAATTCGATGCATAATGGTTGTGGAAACACCAATTTCCTGAGCTCTATACCGAATTGATGTGGTTGGGCTTTCCTTAATATTTGCACGTACTGTTGCGATATTTTCAGTCGAGCGACCAAGACGAAGGAGTGTCTCTGTTTTTACGTCATTAACAGACTCAGTTTGCTCAAATTTTTTCATTAATCTTCTCACAGTGGCATCATTTGGAGCATTCCGATGGCCCATAATTGTAAGCATTTTGCAACCTGGGGCTGCACAACTTTCACCACTTTGATAATAATTTTTCACAATGAGAATTCGTTGTTGTATAATTGTAACGCTTCATTTTACCTCCTCCTGCTGTCTACTAACGAACGGCCATGTCAAATTATGACACTACACATTGCGCGCAATTCAAAACCGGCCTTTTTATTGGAACACCCTTTAGAACGTGTTATGACGTGCAAAATTAGTGCTAGTAATTTCAACTTTGGTATTAAATAACAATAAAGCATAAGTAATAAAACAAATCAAATGTATACTGAAATGTGTGGAATAAATGATTATTATAAATGAAATATTACATTATATTTTTAAATGATACCTTAAGAGACCAATGAAACAACACAGTCAAATCAATGCGATCAAAATAAACATGACGATGCTGCGTTGCCAATTGTTAAGAGAATTATACAAAATTGTGACCTGTTTTCCGCGGAAAATCCGCGTTGCATTTTGGATAGAAATTTTAAGAAAACTCTTTTCAAAATGATGTAAAAAATCGTTGGTGAAAGTTACGCAAGTTATTTTCCCTGTATATGGGGGAAAAACCACTGATAAAAATCTTCCGTACCGTATTTTCGCTAAATAAAACAAACATGGCTTAAAAATACGGATAATAATTTCCGGGGCGTCTAATTACCTCTCGTAAATATATAATAAATTAATTTTCTGAGTTAACGTCGCTCAAAAATCTCCGCTCGGAAATCCCCACGAGATCAATCGCAATCCCAGGTAATCCGGAAGGTTTTAAAATTTAAGCCTCCTGTTTTAGTTAAATGCTCGATTAATTATTTTGCCAATTTTTTTTAGGGGCTTAGAGTCAGTAACATTTTTTCAGAAACTATACAAGAGTCCAGCCTGGCAAAGAAAACAAGTTATTGTTTTTTTTATATTTCAGCTTAGTCACCTTGAAATTCAATATATTTAAACCAAAAACGTTGTCCCAGCTTTGACCTCATCATTTGAAGTAAATCTTTATCTCAACGAGCGATTTCTTCCTGCAGATGGAATTGGTTTCGCTTTCTTTGGAACACTTTCACCTGCTCTGTCCTAGTGTTTCGATTCCTTCTTCATCGCTAACGTGCAATTGTGAAACTTTTATTTCATGTACTGTGAAAAAACCTGAAGAAGTGTTCATCGAATATGTCTTTCGGCAGTCTGCGATCATTTAATATGACAATTACGTGAATTATTGTTGATTGTAGCAGTTTTGGGATGCACACAGTATATTTTAATTAGTATTCAAATTCAGTGAGTATTCAAGTTCCTCCACGTTCCTAGAGAGTACTTTAAACATCAGGAAAAGAGGTTTTGAAAACACTGTTTTCCACTAACGAGATTATGCGAAGAGATATGTTAAAATCAAGAATATTTATATCAATAAATAAGATAAATAATAAATAATAAAATAATAATAAATAAGAGATATGTAAAAATCAAGAATCTTTATAAGAATAAATAATATAGTACTATAATCAAAGAAAGTATGTATTTATTAATCCAACTTTCAAAAAATGGGGCGAAATGACAGAGGTTTTTGATCGATTGATGATGTTACTTACTAAAGATACCTATATTTGTTCACTACATTTTCATGAAGAAAGTGATCCAACAGAAAAAGTAGGTAGTAGGTTTAGTAGGTTTAGTTTCTGTGTTATTTGAACCTTATATGCCTTCATAGATAAATCCTTTCGTAAAATGCGCCATGTTGTGGATTCACTGAGTCCAAGTTGTGAACGTCGACTAATGATGGAAATTTCCGGGTCTTCAGCAACACTTTCACATACCAAATTAATATGCTCTTATGAAAGACCACTACGACTATATATTGCTCTTTTTTTATCTTCCACCGAACCCGTTCTTTGAAATTTTTGAACAATTCGATGGATAGAGCTTTCAGATGGACGATTGTGCAAACTGTAAATATCACGTCATTTTCTAAAACCATTTTTCACCGATTACCTCAATTAATTTTTTATAAATGTCATACATGATACTTCTTAAATGTTCTATTCGACAATTTAAAAAATCGCTTAATTTGAAAGATCCGTTGAAGCTCATGGTCGCAATCCTTTCTTAACATTAGTAAAAAATCACCAATTACAAAAGACCCTATAATTTTTAACTTTACAAGCGAAATAATATTAAACGTTTCTCAAATGTCAAGATAGATACAGCGCACGAATTTTTAATTTTGATTCTAGTACTTGACATACACCACCGAATATTTCTTACATCTCCCTGGTATATTATATATTTTGGAGACAATTTTGAAATGGTTTAGTTTATCTTAACGTTATGCTAAACAGTTCTGCCAACATAAACATTTTTGCGTGTTTACATTTAAGTGCTAAACGATATCCTTTTGGTACGTTCATGATGAATTAGATAATCAGCCAACATTCGCATCGTATATTGTTCGCTACATTTTAATCATTGACAACATTGTATGTGATATAGGTTAATATAAACGATTTGATGTGTCGTTCGTAGAGTATTGTTAACAGTGAAAAAAGTTCATTTATTTTTATTATATTATTAATTTTATTTAAAAGAACATTAGGAATATTTATAAGTAATGTCGTTTATCTAATTTTGAAAATATTTCCATGTCCTCACGATAATTTAACTCAATATACAGGGTTTGTCCAATAATAATCCGGACTGAGGTCATAAAAACATTTATTGAAGAAATATGTAAGGTTTTTCCACCCTTCATACGCCCCCTGGAGGTCCGCAACTGAAAGATTATTCACGCACTCCGTCGAAGCCTCTTTCACTGTCTCTATCATTCTGAAATGATGCTCTTGATCCGAGGGAACAAGAAAAATCTGGGAGAGCCACATCTGGACTATAAGGTGGTTGCGGAAGCCTTGACACATTGTCTTTGGCCCGTGTCTCCATCGCAATTAGCGACGCGTGACTGGGAGCGTTGTCATGATCTCACTTCGAACGCGGCGGACCTTCATCCTCAAACGTTCGAGCACAAAATTTCACGTAAAATTTGATGGTACATCGCTGCTCCATGTTTTCTTGCATCTTCACTCTCGCCGCAAACTTAAAAAAACACATTGCTTGAACGATCTGCGCACTCCGAAGTTTCGGAGACAACTGAGCCAGGTTTGCTAGGTTACCTGATACCAGCCACCTCCGATATCACTTATAAAAACCACTGTCCACTAATTCCCCTTGACATGAATGAACTCTTCTCGATATTTATCGGACTAATCTTGTAACTAAGTTTGAATGAAAATGAATACTACCGGTCGGGGTGATCAGGTGGGCTAGTCACTCGCCTGGCAATCGAAAGGTCCCGGGTTCGAATCTTTATTCGGGTATGGATGGTTGTCTGTTATCTAGTTGTGCATTTCAAAAGACAGAGAAAGCCCTGCACATGGATCAGGGAACAAACAAAAGTATGTGACATCATTGGAAAAGTAGAGGAACTGAAATAGAGATGGGCAGATCATATTGCGAAGCGATGGGACGACAGATGGGCCAAGGGAATCCTGAAGTGGATACCGCTTGATTACAAACGTCCGCGAATACTTTTCTACAGAATCTACTGAATACTTTTTAAAAAGTCAAGATCTTCCACGTCTGTATCCAACAAAAAAACGACAAAATCGGACACAGTTATTAAAGTCGTTATTTTCAAGACCTGCAACCAATAAAATAAAATGAAATAAAATGAAAATTTTCAAATAAAGAATTAAATAATTAACATAAAAAAAACTGTGGGCCCAATTATCCTTTATGAAGGCTGAGGAGATAGTACAACACCCCTTCTACCATCAAGAATAGGGAGACCCTATCCACAGGCAATAATCCATGTTTTTGCCGACTTCCCAAGTCGAATGGATTATATATGTGGTGTTAGATTTTCAACAGTAGCTGGGCCAGACAACAGTAGCTGGAGGCGGAACGCAATTTATGCGGAGACGCAGGTTGTTGTGTGTTCCACATGAGATTGTGGAACCCAACAGTTGGGTGCATGATGACACCCAGCTAATGTGGTAGTGTGGAAGGTACCATGTGTCGGTACCTAACCTCAACATTTCCTTACGCTCCCTACACACTGTGCCATCCTCACGCATGTCCAGTGTCCTTTTATTTATCAGCTTATGTTTGGCTTTATTTATTCCTTTGTTTTCTTCTAGTGTTTTTTATACTAGCTGCATGTTGAACCGACGCGTTTTCTCTCGAATACGTTTTCTCATAGTTTTGCAAAGTTCAACGTACTCGACTCTGTCAAAGAGACTGTCTGCATTCTTCATTGTCCTCCTCTTCATTAAATCGATGGTCTCATTGGAGATTTTTGACTGTTTGAAACTTTTTTCTGCTGGTGCTATTGCAGTAGACGTTTCAACCACATTTTCGATGATTTTTTCACACTGATCTGTTATTTCCATCTCTTCTGGGTCTTGCAACGCAGCAAAGAGGTTCGACAAAGCAATGTCAAAATCCTCGACCCTCTGCAGCAGCTTCTCAGAATTCACTTTGCCCTTATTCGTGTACGTTCTCTTCGACAGTTTATCTTAACCTTTGCTCGTACTATTCTATGGTCACTTCCAACATTAAAAGAGTTAAGGACAGTACAATTACAAAATTTTGTTTTATCATTTAACATGATGTAGTCGATTTCACTTGTGAGACCAGATGGACTTTTCCATGTCCATTTTCTGCTGATCTTTTTCTTATAGAACGAGTTCATAATGTACAATTCTTGTTCTTCAGCAAAATAAACCAATCTGTCACCTCTATTATCCCGCTCGCCATTTCCATATGGGCCAATTACAGTTTCACTAGTTCTTGCTTTTCCAATTCTAGCATTAAAATCACCCATCAGGATTGTACCTGCATTTCTCGCTGTCTAGAAGCTGGGCAATATATATATATATATATATTACATATAAAAACATATCAAATCTATATCAAATCAAATAATGCGGCACAAATGGATTCTGAATAGTGATTTAAACAAAATGAGAAAGGGGCTTTAAAAAAACGGGACTAATTAATATCAGAGAATAATAAATACAGCGAACACGAGAATTCGGTTGTATTTATTATTTTCGTTCTTATCTTCGGTAAAGAATTATAGAGCTATTTTATTAGAAAACTATTTTAAGTATTATACGATATATTAAGTTGGATGGGCGACCGTAATACAGGAAATCTTTCGAACTAAGCCATATCTCTTCGTCCGGAAGAGCTAAAAAACAACATTTATATGTACGACCCGGAAACAAAGCGCCAGAACCAGGACTAGCACACTCCAACCTCACCACTACAAAAAAAAACAGAATAAGCATATAACATCTACGGTTCAACCAACATAGCTTGGCCGAAAGAAAATATAGAAAGAATGAGACCATAGAAAGAGTGAGAGGGTCACTGTCTAACAGAACAGAGAGAGTTCCTCGAATATACAGTACTTAACCAATGCTAACACCACGAATGCACTGCTTCGAATGAGCTCTCGGCCTATATATTTAGGCTACTGCGCATCGAAACCATTGGAGGCCAAGCTTTGGTGGAAGCCCGAAAGTAAATACCAACAAAAGTTGTTCGAGCAAGAAGCACTTGGAAGAAAATGGTCGCTTTTTTCTTTTTGTGGTAAATGGGCATGTGACTACAATGCCACTAGAGAATCATACAACGGTCAATTCTGAATGGTTTACAACCATTTGTTTGCCAGAAGTCTTAGAAAAAGAATCTGCTTAGAGAAGAAGAAATAAAAAAAGCTACCTCCAATCCATCGGACCGAAGAACGCAATATTTGACCGGTCAAAACATCAAATTGATTGGTCATCCGCCGTACAGTCCTGACTTGGCACCCAATGATTTCTTTTAGTTCCCGTCCGTGAAGAATAAATTACGTGGTCAACGTTTTCGACGTCAGAAGAAGCGGTTGATTCTTTCAAAATCCATGTTTTGCAAATACCTCAATCGGAATGGAAAAATTGCCATGAAAATTGGTTCAAATGAAAGTCATAAAACCATTTTCAATGATAAATGTTTGTTTTTACTTATTATACCGGATACATAAATAGCAACCCTCGTATGTCTGATATTTTGAAACTATAACAATTCGTCGTTGTCGTGTGGGGGAACCTTTAGCTACTGCACGACGCAAATATCGTGTAATTGAAGCCACAGCGTGAAAATAACAAACGATCATTAAAATTTCATGTGACATCACGTGAAGGTTGTCGTAACGTGACCTTGAACGCTAACAAATCACAGAAAGATGTACAAGCTGCTATAAATCAATTCGCGCCGGATTACGCTCACGGGCTTTTCGTTAGAAAATCGATTTAAGAAGGATTTTTCGACCAGTTTGTTTGAACAAAAAATCATGAATATAGTTTTTCCTGATTAGAGCTGTATAGATATGCGTTTAAAAAAAAAAATATATATATATATATATATATATATATATATATATATATATATATATATATATATATATATATATATATACAGGGTGCGGCAGAAAGACCTCCCCCATTTGGAACTCTAATAAAAACCTAACCAACAAAGATGCAAAGCAAACCTATATATTTCTGAAAAGTATGTACAGCGCAGTTTTAAATTAACATATTTTAAACATGACATCACTCAAGTGGTGGCCTCCATTATCGATACATTGATTGAGCCTCTCTCGGTATCTTTCCATTACACGACGTAGCATTTCAGCGGGAATCGTCGCAATTTCTTGGGTTATCGCTTGCTTAAGTGCATTCAAAGTTTGTGGACAACGTTGGCATACCTTCGACTTAAGATAGCCCAACAGAAAGAAGTCGCACGAGGACAAATCTGGAGAACGAGGAGGCCAGCCAATGTCGCCACGCAAGGAGATTACATGTCCATGAAACAGTTGTCTTAAAATGTCAAGTGAACGACGAGATGGGTGGGCGGTTGCGCCATCTTGCTGGCACCACACATTTTCTTGCCCATGTTGATTATAAAGATCAGCCATTTCTAATGAACTCCTCGACGACGAATGCGCGATGCACTCCCAACCAAGCCATGATGCAGACTGGAAACGGTATGTGTGTAGCCGTGCTTCGACGCACTCACAACTGCAGCGCCCCCACTCCGATACCAGCTATGTTCAACTAAAATTGGGGAGGTCATTCTGCCGCACCTTGTATATATAAATAAATAAATATATATATATATATATATATATATATATATATATATATATATATATATATATATATATATATATATACATATATATTATTTACCTGAGGTAGCTGAAACTTGATTGAAATTAATGTTAAATAAATAGGCAAAGACTAATATCTAAAATTTTCACTATGTATAACAATTGTTTTGACACAAAGTGCCTTTTTCAAATACAAACTAGCTCGTACAACATTAAAACAGTTGTACGTCATTAAGCACGTGATCAACATTTTAACTGCTCTATTGCCAGACTTTAAGCCATAGGGATGAGGAAATTGAGGAATTTTATGATGATGTGGCCCAGCTTTTATACAAGAAGAAATGTATATACAAAATCTTGATGGGTGATTTTAATGCCAGAATTGGAACAAGAAGAACTGACGAAAATGCAATTGGCCCATATGGAACTAGTGAGCGAGACAATAGAGGTGACAGATTGGTTGATTTTGCTGAAGGACAAGAACTATATATTATGAATTCGTTCTATAAGAAGAATATCATCAGAAAATAGACACGGAAAAGTCCATCTGGGCTCACAAGTGAAATTGACTACAACATGACCAACGATAAAACAATATTTACCAATTGTACTGTCCTTAACAATTTTAATGTTGGAAGTGACCACCGAATGGTACGTGCAAAAGTTAGAATTAACTGTCGAAGAGAACGAGAAATAATGGTAAGATCAAATAAGGGTAACGTGGATTCTGAAAAACTGTTGCAGAGAGAGGAAGCGATTTTAAAACTGCTTTGTCAAACCGGTTTGCTGTGTTACAAGATCCAGAGGAAGTGGAACTATCAGTCTAATATGAAGAAATCGCCAACAATGTGCTTCAAACGGCTGTTTCAATAGCACCAGAAGAAAAATGTCTCAAACAGACAAAAATCTCCAGTGAGACCATTGATTTAATGAAGAAACGACAGGCAATGAGAAATGCAAGTAGTCCTTTTGGCAGAGTCGAGTACATTGAGCTCTGCAAAACTATAAGAAAACGTATCAGAGAGGACACGCGCCGATTCAACATGCCAGTGTAAAAACCAGGCCAGTGGAAGCCAGTGGAATGCCAGTGGAAGAAAACAAAGGAATTAACAAGGCTAAATAGAAGCTGAGAAACAAAAGAACGCAAATATACGCCTTAAGGCGTGAGGATGGCACTGTATGCAGGACGCGTACGCAAATGTTAGAGGTTGTCAGCAAAATTTATTCCCAGTTATATGAAGATCAAAACCAATCAAAAACAACAATACCCACGGAAGAACAAGTGCCAGATATCCTAGTGGAGGAAGTAACAAATGCTATAGAATCGATGAAAAATGGCAAGGCTCCAGGAAAGGACAGTTTAACTGTCGAAAAGCTAAAAGCTGGTGGTCGGACGTTACATAAAACATTGGCAAAATTATACTCAAAATGCCTCAAAGAACAAAAAGTACCTGACTTATGGAAAAATGCAGAAGTGATCATTTTACATAAAAAGGGAGCACAGGAAGATTTAAAGACCTACCGTCCAATAAAACTCCTATCAGTAATGTACAAAGTTTTCACTAAGATAATTTCTAAAAGAATATTAAAAAAACTGAATGATACACGACCAAGGGAACAAGCAGGATTCAGAAGTATAGAAAGGCACAACGAATACACCATGCCACTGTGCTTGGCTTTTATCGACTACGAAAAAACATTTGACTCCATCTCAAAGCATTCAATAATGGATGCACTGCTTAGCCAAGGGGTAGGTAATGCATATGTAGACCTATTAGGATCGATATATGAGGGAGCTACCGCCACAATTCACCTTGATGATCTTAAAGTGGAAATTAATATAGAATGAGGTTTACGGCAGGGTGACGCAATATCGCCTATTCTTTTCTCGGCTGGCCGTGAAGAAGTATTCTGTAAACTGGATTGGGAACAGGATGGTGTAAAGATCAATGGTGCAAACTTAAATCATCTTAGATTTGCAGATTATATCGTTCTCCTTTCACAAGACTCAGAGGAGCTGCTAAGACGCATACAAGAACTGCAAAGGGCTGACGAATCATTTGGCTTGAACATAAACCTGAAAAAGATTCAGGTTATGTTCAATAACTTCGCTCAGGACAGAAGACATTCAGTTTTAGGAAGGGATTTGGAGATTGTGGACAGCTTTATATATATATATTGGGCAGATTATTTCAATGGAGGGGAATACCACCTGCGAGGTGGAACGGCGTATTAAATGTGGCTGGCAGGCATTTGGTAGGCTCAATATTGTGTTTAAGAGTAGACTTCCACTTTGCCTAAAAAAAAAGCCTTCGATCAGTGCGTTCTACCTGTTATGACATGTGGAAGTGAAACCTGGACACTCACATTACAATCAATTGAAAAACTTCGGGTAGCACAGAGGGGAATGGAAAGATGTATGCTTGGCGTTACAAGACGAGACAGAAAGTCCTGCGCATGGATCAGACAACAAACGAAAGTCTGTGACATCATTGGAAGAGTAAAGCAATTGAAATAGAGATGGGCAGGTCATATAGCGAGGCGATGGGATGACAGATGAACCAAGATAATCCTGGAGTGGATATTGCTTGATCGCAAACGTCCGCGAAAAAAACCGAAAGCACCATGGATTGATGACATCGTTAAGTATATTGGACCAGAGTGGCAGAGGAAAGTTCAGGACCATTAAAGTTGGAAACATGCTGAAGAGGCCTTCATCTTGCATTGAATCGACACGAACTGATGGCAAGGTTGTCAAAAAATGAAAGTAAACGTTCAGATACAAATGGGATAACCTTCAAACATGTCAATAAATATCAACAAGAAAAATTTGAAACTCGACAACGTCGCATATGCTGCCAACCGAATGCAGCTCTAAATTTGAAATTTATTGAATACATTCCATTTGATTATTTTATTATTTAATTTCTGCTGTTCGTTAATAGCGTCATCGATGACGTGCAACGGTTTTAGTTTTGTACAGGCTTATATGTTAAACTAAATGGTGTTACTGACATTTATTGGCCGGAAATTTTTATGGACAACTTAGAAAATAAGATAAATCATCAGTCTACTGGTGCACACATCTTTATGACATTTTAATTTATTTTGCAGGTTCTGATTGACAATTAATTTTTCATAAACCATCACATACGGATTTACTTATACACAATAAATCTTGCCATCCTTACTCACAAAAGATGACAGCATTTAACTAATTTATAAATAAATTATTAGATATTATTAACAGTAAATAACGGATACGATTCAACCGTTATAAATATAATAATTAATGAAAAAAGTTATAATAAAAGCATTAATTTAATATATCCTGTTATGGTATGAAGAATGCAGTGTACAAAACAATTACATATACAGGAAAATTTACCAAATCAGTTTCTAAACATTTATTCAAAATAAACGATATAATTATTGCTTTCAAAACAAACAATAGTCTTGGACGCCTTATTAAGAACAATAAAAGTCAAATAAATAAACTTTATAAATCTGGAGTTTATATAATTGAGTGCTGATCGTGTCCAAAAGTCTATATTAGACAAACAGGAAGGTCTCTCTCTCTACTATATTCAATGAACATAGTAGAAATTATGTTAAACAACAAATTAATGTCAGTAAAAACACTTAATGTCAGAAAAGCATACTGTCAGTGATAATTTTAAAATGTTGCATAGTGAAATTAAGTCTAAAAAATCCTTTAAGTACTTTGAAAGTCATAAAAGGAAAAATTTGGATATTTTGCCAAATGACCAGCTGGTCTTGAATAGGTCACCGTTATTAAACTTATATTGTCTTCTTAGACGTTGAGAAAATGAGTTTCCCACTAGCATCTTTTATGGCTTTACTAGGTCGATAGGCAGTTTAGGGTGTAATTACTCTTCTTACTGTTAGTTTAAAAAAACCACGGTCATTGGTCAGCGACAACACAGACCAGCATCCTCCTCAGACTATCAACCCTTAGTTATGTGCTTACCCATAAGTCTATCAGGAAACCTACCGACTGGCGAGTGACCAACATAGAACACTTCTCAGAAGACATCCGGCCTTAACCAGCCTTTAACTGGCGTGGCTGGAGTTACCCATGTTCTTTTACGCTTAGGATTCTCAAAATATATTTGCTTTTCATCGCCAGTCACAATTCGATGGAGTAATGACTTTCTTTTGTACTTCGCGAGCAGCATTTCGCATTTATTCAGTTTTCCTGGTGTCTTTCATTCAGTTCATGTGGAACCCATTTTCCTATATAGGGACGGCTTCTCGTATCACATTTAATTGATCTGCCAGTTCTTGTTGCGTTTGAGCGTCATTCTCATACAACACTGCTTACAATTCGCTGTCTTCAAACTCTTTCCGGTGGTCTTCCACGTACTTCCTTTCTCATGTCAAAAAAGCCACTTTTATAGCCACCAACCAAACCAAACCACTCAAAGCACTGTGATTTATCAAGAGTATGCTCACCGTAAGCTTCTTCAAGCATTTGATACGATTCTGGAGCAGTTTTCTTCAAATGGTAACAGAAAATCAATGCTGGCTGCAAATGGTAGTTTCCAGATACAAAATTCGCCATGTTCAACGCTATTACAAACTATGCTATTGAATGAAACTTGTTGAATTGTTGAGAGTTGAAGATCTCTGTCAGATGCGAACAAGGAAATGACGCCAATGACGCGGTATTTGAGGTCAATTTGACGGTAACTACATTCAGAGTTAGGGCTATCTACGGGCAAATTCCGTTTTCATATTTACAGACCTGGTAATCATCCTGTATACGTTTTCCTTAATCTATTTTTGACAATAATTAAGCATTATACAGAAATATAATAAACAGTTTCCATTCCGATTTATAACAACAACGGTTCATTGCCACAATGAATTTTTGACCAAGGCGACCTCGACGACCTCTTACCAAATTCATTGTTTTTATTCGCTAGCAAATTATTTAATATTCACGCCATGATCGAGGTTCGTAGCCTCCTGTTTACGTCCATATATGGGTTGATTCGAACTGATACACTATACGGGTCGATCTCGGAAAGTTCTTGCTTTATTTATTTGATGTTATCGTAAAATATTGTGTTAGATGGTAATTATATTGTTTGGTTTTTGTTTTACAGGTGAGTGGGGATCTTTATTCAGTCATGACCATTAGTTGGTAAGTGGTAATGCTGTAATAACTTTAAAGTTTAAACTTTAAAACTTTTAAAGTATTGTTTGATAATACAGAACAAAGCAAAAAAAAAATTATTCGGTTTAAATTCTTTTTTATTACATTTTATTATTTTATTTTCAAAAGCACACTTATAGCAATATACTTCAATGTATGCTAGACGGCAATATTCCTCCCATATATCCCCATATCTTCCCTTGAATGCACATAACTATTCAAGGTCTATTTTAAGAGATTTTAGCCATTACATTACATCTCTCCGGCAGTTAGTGGATGCTCTCCCAGAAACCACGTACGTCTTTTGAGGTGGTCCAGTCATTGAGCTATTTTTTGACATCTCCGTAATCGTGGAAGTGTTTCTTCTAGTTGGAAGGGGCCAAGTCCGGTGAGTATGGCAGGTGGGGCAAAAGCTTCCAGCCAAGTGTAGAAATGGTGTCTCTCTGACCGCTTTCGATCTGTGTGATGGGGCATTGTCGTGCTGCAAAATCACTTTTTCGTGACTTATAGCCCATTCTGGTCGCTTTTCCATCAATGCATGGTTTAAATTGATCATTTGTCAACGATAGCGAACAGTATTAATCATATTAAACATTGTCTTTATTTCAAAGCAATTTGGTCTATGTTAATGGTTGTTCTGGGTCAACCCATAATTTTTTGCGTTTTGGGTTCTCGAAATATATCCATTTTTTGTCTCCAGTCTCGATCCGGGGCAAAAAAATATTTTTTTCATGCTGAGAAAGCAAAACTTCGCACACCGTTTTTCGCTTTTTCATCTATCTGTCGTTCAGCTGATGTGGTATCCATTTTGCTGCCCTCTGGATCTTCCCCATGGCATGCAGACGATCAGAAATGGTTCGGCGACCAATGTTTCACCTCTCTGCCATTTGTTGTTGAGTTTGCATATCGCCTTGTTCGAACAATGCTTGCAATTCGGCATATTTTATTTTTTTTTAGTTGACCTGGATGTTCACCACTTTTGAATCGTCTGAACCAACGCCCACCAGCGTCTTGAATTGTGACATTGTCACCATAAGTACCTACAAGTATAAGATGGTTTTCACTCGCGTTTTTCTTTTGATTGAACAAGAACGTCCGTGCTGCAAATTCGCTTTTTTTGGGTGGAATCACGACATTTTAAATTAATTTATCTACAATGTTCTTATTATAACCGTTCACTTTGGATACCTCCTTAATTAATTTTAATTCTTTGTTATAATTATCTTTGTTTAAAAGAAAACTGATTAATCTATTTACCATCAAATTTAAATTAGACATTTATTTTGGAAGCTATGATTCGAATCGTTAGGCATGTATCTCGAAGTGTTATTTTTTCTAAAAATATCAAAATCTTACCTATTTTTATTGTTTTTATTGACTAAAACATGCAGAATTGGTAAATTATCGTTGTTTTTTTACTTCATTCGTGAATACTACGTTTTGAGATTTATTATTTAAGTTCTTAATAAAATCATCTAAGTCATCCACATATCTTAATCTTACTTTCGGAAAGTAATTGAATTAAATTTTCGTCTCGGTTTCAAATTTACTCATGAATAAGCTGGCTAAGAACGCTGTCAGAGGATTGCCCACTGCCGTTCCTTCTTATTCGTAAAATCTGTTATTAACCTGAAAACAATTTTGCTTCATACATAATCTTGTTAAGGAGATGTACTCAGAAACAATCTTGTTATTAAAACCATTTTTTTCGAGTATCTTTCTTAGGCATGTCAAAGTATGTGGAATCGGAAACAACGATGACACGTGAAAGGAAACCAAGGCCTCACCATCCTGTAAATTAACTTTTTTTATGAATTTTGTGGAGTTTATCACAGAACAGGAAGGTAGTTGGGTTGTTAAATTTTCAAATTCCTTTATTAACCATTTTACCAAGTTGTATGTTGGAGCATCAATGGCTGATACAATTGGTCTCATTGATATTATGGACCGTCTGGAATTAATTTTTCAACGCTTTTAAAGTAATTAGATTTCTCCATTACTACAACCTTATCAGCTTATAAATAAAAACAATCCTTCTCTCGTAGACGCGACAATCTTAGACCAATATTTCTTCCAATCGTGCCTTTACATGACTCTCCGATAAAAGCTTTGCAAGAATCCAGTAAGTGTTTAATACCAGTTTCAATACCGGCTACCACGTCTTCCAAAGCACTAGGGGATACCGACAAATAAAGTTGAAACAATATAGACATTATTAATTTAAGACTGGTGAAATAACAATAGGATCTTGGATGCATATGAAAGCATTCTATAGAAAAACTGAAGAAAATAAAGTAAGGGTCAGTAAACTTACGCGGTTATTTTTCTTTCTTTCTCTTTGTCTCGTTTTTTTTCTTTTTTAACACGCTTAATTAGATTGGTAGTACGCTTCCTAGGTGCAGGCTAGCAATTAGGGTTCTCATATAAATAGGAAATAGTTTAGCTTTAGAATTAGATTAAATCATCTCCTGATAATGCTAACATGGTTGGCGAAACGTGCGTCGAGAACTTTAAAAAAGTTATTCGGTGTTTAGTAGTGAATCTCTTTGAGTTTAGTGTTTCACATCGAAGGTTCCAAAAGAAAAATTGACATTTAAAACTGTTCAGTCTTAATTGAAAACCATTCCATCATATACCATACTTTTCAGTACTTACCCTAGCAGAATACATGTCCAACTATGTGTCATTTCATCCCGAATGCTGCAACATTACCACTATACAAGTTGCAGGACGTAAACATGTTACATCACAACTTTTGTGAGACTTGATTAATAACATAATATGAAAAAATTATAAAATACAAGCTTAGGAAATCTACGTCATATATTTTTTTATTTCTTTGATAATTATCGCTATTTAACTTCCGTCTAACAAGAATTTCTATGTTTACGGTTGAATTAGTATCTCAAATAAGATATAGGCACCTACTAAAGAACCAAATTGATTAGATAAACCGTTCAATATTTTAAAATATTTAAATTTTTTCACTGCTAAGTCGAAAATGTCGTGGTATTGAGGACAGGTGCACCTAAAAACCAGCCATTTTGTATATTTTTTATTGTTAATAAGTAATTCGTGAACTATACCAGGGAAAATCGACAGGTTTAATAACATTTTATTACAAATGGCCTTTATAACTAAGAAGATTCACAATGGAAACTTCGGGAAAAAATCGTAGTATGAATAATAAAAAAATGACTAATTTTTGCCTTCTTTTTATAGTGATAATAATTAAAACACTTGGTATTTGTTTCACAATATATTCAAGATATTCTCTAACATGTTTCGGCCTCGCGACCATTCTCAAAGAGAGTTATGTATAAACTAAACTAAAGTTTCAAAGTGCTGTCTAATGGAAGTCGGTTTTTTCATCTCGTTAAATTTATTACACTATCAATAATTGGAGTATTTCCGAAGTCTAGCTGGGTGTTTGTTAGGTTTTTGCCGTCGTATATGGCTTTTTTAATTTCGAAAATTTCCAGGTAATTTAACAGCCTGCTTTTATTGCAGCTACCTGGAAATTTTCGAAATTAAAAAAGCCATATACGATGGCAAAAACCTAACAAACACACAGCTAGACTTCGGAAATACTCCAATTATTGATAGTGTAATAAATTTAACGAGATGAAAAAACCGACTTCCATTAGACAGCACTTTGAAACTTTAGTTTAGTTTATACATAACTCTCTTTGAGAATGGTCGCGAGGCCGAAACATGTTAGAGAATATCTTGAATATATTGTGAAACAAATAGCAAGTGTTTTAATTATTATCATTGTTACTATGTTTCACCAAGAGCCAACCGCGCAATCAATCAAAACTATTCTTTTTATAGTTTTTTGGACCGGTTTCTCTTATAATGGACCAACAGTACCTTACATGTTTTCATCCCCAAATCCTTGAATCGACAACCATTTTCAATGACATCCAAGCAGCTTTTTAATTAACAGATAAAAGGCTTTCCAACTGAGGATCTTTTGATAGTTGTAAATCTTTTATAAGATCATTTAATTCGGCTTGATTAATTAAATGTGGAGTATTTCTTTGAAGAGAGAAATCGTCTGAATCACTAGCAATCATTTTAACTTCAACATCATTGTCGTCTTCTATTATATTTTTACTCGAATTTACTCGAACCGCAACTTAATAACAGACGGAATTTCAGCATATATAATACTATATATCCCACTGTCTTCGCAACACAACAGTAGCAGTCATTTTTCTGAATACTGGTGAACCAAATGGAAGGTATACGTTATCTCCTGATGATCACTGGAGTAAAACGATTCTACAGCTTTCACAAAACACATGAGACGCCCACTTTTTATCTTGGTTCCCAGCAGGAAAAAATGTTTCCAAAATAATGAAGATATGCATTTTTAACGAATCTACACTAGGTCTTCTTTTTTTGAAAATATACACTGTCCACAAACGTAGCAAAAACGACCAGAACTTTGTTTACACTTTCAATTCGACATTTTAATTCAATTTAAAACAAGATACTAGTTGTTTGAATCGAATAAATAAATATTAAACCGAAGTCACCTCGTAGGATAGTTGTAACAATTGATTTGACTGAAGAAAAAAAAAACGTGACGTGATAGAATATTTCTTCTAACATTTTTTTGTTTAAGAAGGGTAGGTTAACATTTATATACATATCTTTCGGGGCATATAAAAAAAAGGAAAATTTTTAAACTAGTGTAATTAACTTGATATTTGATTTTATTTAATCATTTCACTCCTATCTGTTTCTCCCAACTCTGTTTTTATTACATTTTTAGTTATTTTAGTTACATTTATTTCATATTATTTTATTTATTATATGTACACTTCACATACTCAGCCCACTGCTCTTAAAGTCTCCCTTAAGAGCTTCCTCTCTGTTCCGTCTTATGTTGCCTGCATCCAGTTTTGTTTTGATGCGTTTTAGGTCTCTGTCCATCTAGTGGGGGATGTCATCTGTTTCCGAAGGCATTCGATCTTATATACATATATTTCCGTGTTTGGTACGAGAGAAACTCCCTATATTGTCCGTTCCATTGCTAGTTGGGTCATCCGTATCTCTTTAATTGTCTGTGCTGATATTGTTTAAGTCTCTGCACCGTATATGAGAATTGTGAGGACTGTACCGATTGCGTGTTTTCAACATGTTTCCCGGTGGTTCTAATTCATCAGGTTCTGATCCACAACTTCCTGAGAATACCAGTTGTGACCCAACATTTTCAACAACTGCCAGTGACCAGCTAATTAAGTTAATAGATCAGAATTGATTTGGTACCTGATCTAGGATTGTCAAAACAAAAATCAGAACTTCTTTTTCTGAAAATCTGACGTTTTTATAAAATGAAAGGATCGCTATGTGACTGTTGTGATATTGATGGCTTAATGAATGAGCTTAATATGGAACATGTACCTTCCTAGTGGTGTTTTTTTCCATGGATTCGTCGAAATACAGCCTAAAAGCAATCTTGGTTTATAATGGAAACAAAAATTCCTCTATTCCTTTAGCCCATTCATTGACAATGAAAGAAATATACGACAACTTAGCAACCATACTAAACTATCGGTAAATATGAACTTGGGAATTTAGAAGTGATAGACAAGGATTTCTGGGCAACAAGAAAGATGAAAACTATAAAAACATCATAGATGAACTCTTGAAAACCAAGAAAACCTAAGTTTTCATGTCCTTAAAAATGCATTTTTTACAGTTCAATTTGGATTTTTCTCTTGAAAATTCCATAAAAAGCAGTCTTGGTTAATAATGGAAACAAAAACTTCTCTATTCCTTTAGCCCATTTAAAAGTGATATGCATATTGCTAAGACTTCAAGGGGGTTTTACAAATTATTACTATTTTTTGTGTCTGTGGGATAGTAGGACAACAAAATAACATTACAGTAAGAAAGATTGACCTCATAGAACTTCTTTTGAACCTAGTACTTAATATGTTAACCCAAAAAAACGTGTTTCTTCCGCCTCTGAAAAAAGCTTTGTCAACGCCATGGACAAAGAAGGTAATGTTTCCAAGTACCTAAAAGAAATATTTCCTCAATTAAGTGATGTCAAACTAAAAGAAGGCATATGTATTGGGCCTCAAATAAGGAAACTTCTAGATAATTTCTGTTTTCAAGAAAAATTAAATGAAAAGAAATTGGCAGCTTGGAAGTTTTTTGTAAGTGTAGTGAAAGGATTTCTGGGCAACAAGAAAGATGAAAACTATTAAAAAAACGTCATAGATGAACTCTTTAAAGAATGTTAAATACTAGAGTTTCATGTCCTTAAAAATGCATTTTTTACAGTTCAATTAGGATTTTTTTCCAGAAAATGTATGTGTAATATGCGACCAATAAGGAGAAAGGTTTCACCAGGACTTTTCCATTTATGTTGGTCGACTACTGCTGGTTTTTAAAAAAAGATGATGCTATCGTATTTAGGACTACAAAATACTTCATATAGTTATATATACTTTCATTATTGTTACCTTAAAAAAGTTTAAATTTGTTGACTCTTGTAATTAAGATTTAAATAACAAAATTATTTCACCCATTGCAGACGTGTCCCTGTTTTGTGTGCTTGTTCTTTTTGTATAGGCCTCGTACGTGAGCTAATTGAGTGACATTTAGTTTTGTCGCAGAAGAAAAACAAATTTCGGCTTCGTAACCGGGTGGGCGTGAAGTTTTTTGGCATAAAATCGTCTCCAACTCTATTTTTAAGTCTATGTGGCGTTTTATAATTGAACCGAGAAAAAATTCAAATTCCACCGGTTTATTTTTGAAGAACGGACCGAGATAGGTGCTTTTTATGATCATTAGGTTGTTTCAGCAGCTGATTTTAGATTTCTTTTATTGTTATTCTGCAATGACTCAGTGATTTTCGTTGTATTTTTTCCTGTTTTCGCAGAGATTAAGACTGAAATAAGTCTTACAATATAGTATATATATGTATATATATATATATATATATATATATATATATATATATATATATATATATATATATATATATATATATATATATATCAACATTCAACTTTAGCCTCCAATAACTTTTGAAAAAGTAAATTTATCGAAAATTTAGACGAGACCTTTTTTTGAAGAACGTTCAAAAACAATGTTTCTAACAATATTTTCGATAGCTTTAAGAAAAAAAAATGAGTCGTTTTTTTTAAACAGCTTATATATACACTATATACACTATATACAGTATATATATATATATATATATATATATATATATATATATATATATATATATATATATATATATATATATATATATATATATATATATATGGCGTGTTCGAAAAAACGCTCGAACACGTCGATTGGTATTTTTAGATGCGCATTTTTTTCAACAAACATTTTTTATACAGGATTCTTCAAGAAATTCTAGACATTTTTCATGTAAAATATCCTAGACTTATCTTCAACTGTTTCGAAAATATTAAGTAATTCTTCGAACATTATCAGCAAATAGGCAAAGATAAAAAATCAGGTTTTCAAAGGTAGGTATTTGTTGTGTGAAACGTCAAAAAATCAACGTGCCTTTTAAATTAGTTTTCTTTGACGTGTGTGATTCATTTGATTTAAACATGGTGTATTTATCAGAGAGTCATAAAATAACTATCTTAATGATGATAGGTTATGGAGATAGGACACGAACTCAAGCCGCAGTTATTCGTTTCATTAGGGAAAAATATCCTGATGTACCACCCATATTCCAATGTACAGTAAGTAAAGTTGAAAAACAATATAGAGAACTGGGACACGTGAGACAAATTACGAAGGAAGCAGTGTCGTTGACCGATAACAAAAAATTGGATGTAATGCTTGCATTCCAAGATAATCCGCATACCTCAACTCGACAAGTTGCCTGGGAAAACAATATTGGTCGCTCTTCGGTTGCCAGAATATTGAAAGAGAATAAAATGCATCCGTATAAGCTACAGCCTATTCAAGAGCTTAATGAAGACGACTTCGACAGGAGAATGGAGTTTTGCGAACAAATGATGCACAGAATAGACAACAACCTTCTGAGAGTGGAAAACGTTTTATTTTCTGATGAATCTACTTTTACTCTTCATGGGCATGTCTCACCAGAACTGTCGTTATTGGTCGAGCGAAAATCCTCACTGGATGCGGGTAATTCACACACAAAGACCTGAAAAGATTAATGTCTGGGCAGGTATTATAGGAGATGAAATAATTGGTCCAATATTTTTCGATCAAAATTTAAATGGGGTAAATTACTTAGACTTTCTCCAAAGTCAACTTATTCCAAATCTTATAAACTTGTACCCTAATAGAAGAAATCCTCAATTGCTAGCCGACAGAATTTGGTTCCAACAAGATGGAGCACCGCCCCCATTATCAAGTTAATGTGCGACAGTACCTCGATAATGTGTTTCCAAATCGATGGATTGAGAGGAGAGGGCCACTAGAATGGCCACCAACGTCCCCGGACCTCACTCCGTTGGATTTTTTTTATGGGGATATCTCAAAAGCATCGTATACAAAACCAAGCCACAAGATCTGAATGATTTAAGAGGACGCATTACCGACAGCATTAGGTCAATTACGCCACAAACATTAAATGTCAGGATTCAGTTTTACTTGAGGTTGGGGTGTTGCCAGGACGTCCAGGGTTCACAATTCGAGCATTTGTTACATTAAATGTTTTAAATAAAAAATTTATACAAAAACTAAATAGTCTTGAAATTTCCACAATTTTGTTTACAGTATTAAAAAAAAGTGTAGTTGCGCATTTTTTCCAACGAAAATCTTTTATACAGGGTATGTCATGTAACAGAGGCCAATACCATCTTTCTATTGTGTGTTTGTGTATTGTGTATTGTGTGCGCTTTGTGTGCGAATTTCTGTAATCAAATAATTTTCAAAAAAAGCAAAATCAAAAAAATCAGTTAATTTTTGCAATAAATCTGAAAACACTTAATATTTCCGAAACAGTTGAGGATAAGTCTAGGATATTTTACATAAAATATGTCTAGAATTTCCTGAAGAATCCAAAAATTTAATAATATACAGGGTGTTGTATTTAAAATAAGAAAGTTGGTATTGGCCACTGTTACATGACACACCCTGTATACAAAATTTTTCTTGAAAAAATTGCGCATCTAAAAATACCAATCGACGTGTTCGAGCGTTTTTTCGAACACGCCCCCATTTATTTATTAACGAATTTATTCCATTTGGCTGGGGCACACGGTATACATATATATATATATATATATATATATATATATATATATATATATATATATATATATATATATATATATATATATATATATACTTCGAATATTTTCACGGATAGTAAATGTTCCTAAATCATTCCGGGTCGACACGTTTGTTCTGTGAAGAGTCACAACGTTTCGCTAAAATCTCATTTAACATTTTCAAGTGTAGTTCGCTTCGAGTGAAGAGAGGAAATGGTCGTTGCGCTCGCTTTTATAGGCTGCCGGCGACAGCGCAGGTTGTATCGGGGTAGTTCGGGGCTGTTCGCAACGCTCGGCTCCGCTTCCGGGCGAACGGTTAATGATTTTTTCTCGTCGCCGCTATGCAGTGTTTGCTGTTTATCTGCGAGCCATTTCTATTCTTTCAGAATCTTGCGAGCTTCGTTTCGCGTATTTAGCTCGCACCTTTCTTCTATTTCAAGGATTTCTCTGATTGTTCGGAAATTGTAGTTTTCAATATTCGCTATTTCTTAGGCTCCTTCGAAGTTGATTTTATGCCATGGTTTGTAGATGGTGCTAAAACAGAGCGGAAGTAGTTTGTTTGTTTTTAAGTTATTTTGATGTTCCTGTTTTCTGGGCGAGATCCGTCAGCTTGTTTGTCCTATGCAAGTTCTGTTGCAGTCGGAACAAGATATGCCGTATACCCCATGGTTTTCCAATCTGACTTTGTCCTTGGGGATTTTTAGGATGTTGGCGACAGTTTTGTGCGGCCTGTAAACTGTTCTGATTTTGTGTTTCCTTAGAAGTGTGTATGTATGGTAGCCGGACCTTTAGTGCATTTAGTTCTTGTCCTTCGTATTTCGGACAAGTTTTAATAAATATATATATATATATATATATATATATATATATATATATATATATATATATATATATATATATATGAGTTAATTTATGGAGAACTCCTAAAACAGTAGATTTACTGATTCCTGCATGCCTGCTCAGGCCAACTACTTAGTTCAGAATTTTCCGCTATATTAACCAAAATGTTCTCTTCTTGTTGCACTGTTATACGTCTCGGGCGTCCATCAGGATTGTTGTAATAAAAGGAACCTGTTTCGACTAAGTGATTGAAAATTCTTTGAAAAATTTGTCGATCTGGTATGATTCTGGTTGGGTAGAGCTTTTCATACTACAACTCTAGTGCGACTATTGTAATTTAATTGTACATAAACGCAGAGCATATCCCTTAAATCACGTTTAGGAAACTGATTTGATTGAGCATTTCTTACAAATTATTTAATATCTACTCAAGATTGGGGAAACTTGTTTCTACCTGTGTTTAATAGAAGAGATAGAAAACAATGACAGTTATCATCGAGACATAATATATAAGGGAGAGACGCCGAATTTGGATCACTTAAACTTGGACCACTGGTTCCTTAGAATGGAACTATTAACAACAATTAAAACAAAAATACTTCTTGATCTTTCGACAACAGCAGCACCTTTTGTATGAACCCAAGCGTGACATGTAAGGTATTGAATCATCTCTTCTTCCCTTATTTTATCACATATGGTAAAATACCATGTAGTTTTCATTTGTACTTTTTATTTTTTCTTTTTAATATCCTCTTCTTTGCCACATCTTTTCTTCCCAATATTTTGTCGTTTTGTATTTTTAATCTTTTCTTCGATGTTACGTTTTAATCCCAGAATCTTATCAATAGTTGATAATAATTGTACTTTCCGAGCAATACTTCTTTGTGCTCGAGAAGACGATGGACCTGGCTGTGGATTTTGTGTGGGAAGCGGTGATATTTTATGAAGAATATCCTAATAGTTCTTAAGCTTTTTCTCCTGAGAAATACAAGCAGCATCGGAATCACTGTCATTGTCATTGGGTATTGACATTGCAAACGATAGGTGGTATGCCCAGCCAACTGCAGTAATACTATTCCATTTTCTCTAGTTAAGGTACAAGCCCTTAAATTCTTGCTGTGTTTTGTCCAACAATGTTTTTAAGGTTTATTAAAATCCAAAATACATTGCCTATAAGTTGAATGTTATGAGAATTGAGGGAAAAAGCAGATTGTGGCCACTGTATATCTGAACAAGTAACACGTAACTAAAAATGTAATTTGCGTGAGGACGTTCACCACAGGATAGCGTGAGTTGCAATGTATTACAGCCCACATCCGACTTGGCTGATGTATATCGTCATTCTTTCAACTGCTTTTCGAACGTTCAGCTCGAGTCCGGCTGATGACGGTTTAAGGCCAGAAATCAGTCTCTTGCTGATGTTTTGGTGACGACAGAAGGAATAGCCAATTTTTGAGTGAAATAAGAATGAATTTTCCTTGTTTGTGAATTGTCTCAAATATTGCTTTTCGGACATCTCGTGTACAATTGATTTTTCGATCAAACTCCTTACGGTTAGTACGTGGCTGAGTGACCATTCGAGGAGAAACCAGGCTTACATAGTGCACTTCAACATGTAAGAGGGTAAAATAGAACGAGGAATTTCCCCTCAGGCACGCCAGTTCAAGACTCGGTAAGGCCGGACGTCTTCTGACAGGTATTTTTCGTTGGTTAGTCACCAGTCGGTGACTTGTGTCAGTGAAACATAGTGGTCGATGGTTAAGTTAAGAATCTAATATTACATAGGTCAACAAATTTATACTATTTTGGGGTAATATTGATGAAAATTGGTGTATATGAAGTATTTTCTAGTCCTAAATCCGAAGATGATTAGATAATTCTTGTAACTCTTATAATTACTGTAATTTTTATTTAATATAAATATATAAAACCTACTAAATATAAGCAAATACATTACTGAGAAATATCTGTATAAAAATATATTACATGAGATGCTATAACAGCGACTAAAACTTTCACTTTTTCTCTCCTTTTTCGTCGCTAATTGAACCCAAATTTTCCGGAAAAAAATCAAATAGGAGTGTAAAAAATACATTCTTAAGGACACCTCGACACACTGGCATTTCATAGGCTTTCAAGAGTTCATCTGTGAAGTTTTTATAGTTTTCATCTTTCGTGTTGCTCAGAAACCATTTCACCACACTTACAAAACACTTCCAAGTTACCAATTCCTTTTCATTTTATTTTTCTTGAAAACGAAAATCATCTAGAAGCTTCGTTATTTGAGGTCCAATCAATATGCCTTTTTTTTAGTTTTGCATCATTTAAGGAGGAAATTTCTCTTTTAAGCACTTGAAACCGTTCACTTTGTCTATGGCTATGACAAAGTTTTTTATTAGTTCAAGCTTAATATGGGGAGGCGGAAAAAGCACTTTTAGGGTTAACAAGGGAGGCATATCCTATGTTCGAAGTATCAGGTTCAAAAGAAGTTCTATGAAGCCAACCTTTCTCATTGAAATGTTTTTTTTGTTGTCCTACTCTCCCATGGATACAAAAAACAATAATACTTTGTACCAAAGGATTCCTTATCTTTGTACTTCAAGGTAAGGTAATTCCCCTGTAATTTGTATAGTCTACTGTATCTCCCTCTTTATAAATAGGCATTATTATCTCTTTTTTCCAATCAATAGGCAGTCTTTCCTTTTTCCAGATATGGATTATCAGTTTAAATATCCTTCTTCGTAAGACATCTCACCCGTATCTAATCCACCTACTTTATTTAATTTAAGTTGAATTATTATATCATTTAATTCTTCTTCTGTGAGTATTTCCAGTTTTTCTGCTTCCATATTGCCTTCCAGGTTCCCATCTTTTTCCCCTTCCATCACCGGTAAGTTATCTGTAAATATTTTCGTAAAATAATTCGCCCATTGGGTGCTACTTATGTTTGTTGAGTTTCATTTCGTATTTTGTATTATTATCTTTTTCTGTCGTCACCATCATTGTCTGTATCCATCTAGTTTTCTTAGTTTTTACCAGTTCAGTGCTCTGTTTCTTATTTTCCTGATATGCCCTGTGGTTTACATCACTTCCTGTTCTTAACCACTTCAATCTAGCATCCCTCTTCCTCTGCATCTAGCTCTGCACTCTAGATTTTTTCCCATTATCTTATCTGCGGTGTACTTAATACATCTTTTGTCCATTCTAATTTCCAAATAATTTCAATCTCCCCATGATATAAAGAAGAATCAGGTACTTAAAAATGGAATATGCTAGGCGAGGTGTTTTAATATCTACTTAAATGAAGCTCAAAAAGGATATTCTTATCAATATTACAAAAATGTCGACCTGAGTTATTTGAGTAAATTAAATTTCTTTAGTTAATGCAGATTCTTTACCTGTATATTTTACTAGACCAGTTTTTTCGTATCTAATCTGATGATCTTGTATTAAAAACAAGATATGATTTTAAATAAACGTTCATCACTTGGACGCCAAATCGTTTGGCAGGAATTTCTACACGTGCATTACGAATTTTTCAAAACATTTCTCCATAAACTCACGGTAAAATATAATTCTAACAACGAAACTAAAATAGACCGAAGAAATAATATCGTTTAACCTCCCGTCATTCTCCTATTATCATTCTTCCAATATTCTGGTCAATAAAAACGTCCGTGGAAAATTTTTGCTTTGTGTTTTGTTAACTTTCTTAATGCCGCTATCACTTGCAGATATGGGGGGGGGCTGGAAAAAGTTAAGTCAATTATCGAAAAAATATAAATTAATTTCTATCAGTGGGTCTCTTTACGATGAATTTGATGGGTTTACCAGTAACCGTTCACTATCAAAATATCTTCACTTTCAATCTGGAAATGTTACAGTGCAGCATTGCGATAAGGGAGAGGGAGAGCAACACGAACATATATATATATATATATATATATATATATATATATATATATATATATATATATATATATATATATATATATATATACCCGGCTCTGCATTCCATTAGGAATTGCAGCCGCTCAATTCTTTTGAGTTCTAGAAACTCGTTTTTTCTTTCTTCGAAACGTGTTTCTCGTCAGTTAGTCAATGTTCCTCCATTCTTGACTCATTCTATTCTATTTGTCTTTGCTTCTTCCGTTATTTTTTTTCACGTATCTCGAATCTGATCCTCCCACCTACTTTTCGATTGCCCCCTTCTTCTGTTAATATCTGTTCTCCAAATTGTAATTTTCTTTACTATTTTGTTATCTTCCATTCTTCTCATAAGGCCAAACCAGTAAAGTCTTTGCACTTTTATGATCTTCGCTATATCTTCTCCGTTCAAAATGGTTTTTATTTTAAAATTATTAACCTGTAATCACCTTCTGTAGCTTTCTTTAATCCATATATCCTTCTTACAATTTTTCTGCTATCATCTCAATGCTCCAACTCCTATTTGTTTGTGAATTCACTCCACCCACCATTCTTAACTTAAGCTTTGCACTCTTCATATCACTTCCTTTGTCTTTGAGGATATGGTCTATCTGGTTTCCTGTCGTACTAGGGTAGAGTGGGGGAAACACGATACCTATGGAAAAACTTAAGTAACACAGCGGAATTATGACAGAGTTTTTTTTATTGCTTCTTAATTAAGTTTAACTATCCATCTGCCTATTTCAGAAATCAACATTTATTATTAATAAAATGTAACATTAAGGAGAAAAACAAACCACTTAGTGTTCTATAAAAAATCTATAATCAGTCTTAATTACGACAAAGATCACATTTATAACCCGTCAATGTTGATTGTCCATCTATAAATTTCTCATGAGACCAATTTTTACATACCAAGTACATAATCCAGTCTTAATCGGGTGGCTTTTATATTTTTGATCACAAAAAAAAATACTTTCATCACAAAAAAAATAAAAAATACTTGTTTTCCTTTTTCTTGTCTTGGCCAGAATCTTTCAAGTCTTTAATATCCATGAAATTTTTCAGTATTTTTCTAGTTTCATTGTTTTTGGATTTGCCATCATCATTTCCCATCAGTCTTTTCAATTCAGTTTATTTCTTTTGTAGTTGTCAGCAGTTATTTTGGTTTGTCCTTCTTTTGATCGTTTCTTATTTTCCTTTTCTTCTAGTTGAACTTTTACAGATGTACTTATTAAAATAATGTTGCGCTTAGATGTTTTGGAAGGAATAATAGGCAATTCAATGATTTCGGATAGAGAAGCTGATAGTGTGCTTATCTTTTCAGTTGCAACTAAATTGTCAGGTCCACTAAGAGTATCAACTGCTGAACCAGAATTTTGTACCATGGAAGGAGAAGCAGAGGTATTAAGCGGATGTGTGTCACTTGATTGAAAATGGATAGCACGTGCGTCAGAAGCTTGGGCATCGAAAGCTTGAACATCGCAAACTTGTGCAGCTGCAGATATATCAGAAGTTTTTTCAGCATCTAGTTCGCTACCATCTTGTAAAACTGAATTGTGAGCTTCGGGAGCTTATTGGTCGAAAGTTATCACTACGTCAGTGTTGACACTGGATACTTGATCATTTGGAGGTTGGACATCGGTCTCACCGTTTTATGTTTGATTTATTCTTGTCTGTAATGTAGTATTCTGGGAAATGCATGGCTGAATCGTATTAATTTCAATTGGGTGTAGGGGATATATTCCTGCAGGTCTACAGCCATTTGCTGCTGTTTCAAGGTTACTGCACCGGTTAACAGCATTTGTAAATAATTCAACTATCTCATATTATGTGATGGGCTTTCCAAATCGATCTGCCATATAAGTCTCACATTCTTGATTGTATACACTCTCGAGAGTCCCAAACTAATGTCAAATTTAAAGGCTGGAGTCTATATGACGTGTGTGGTGGCAGGGTCAACACAATAATTCCATATTTTTTTGGAATCTTAGACACCAAGTCTAAGATAACTGTCATGATCTACCAAATAGGCTCTAAATCCTACAAAATCTATCGCAAATTTTCATCATGGACATTTTTTCACCTGCAATTTAACTCTCTTTAGTTCCCGACAAGATTGGCCGGATCGAATGAATGCGCCCGAAAAGCTACTCATTTATTAAAAACCCGTAAAAACCTCGTTCGAGTCAAGTGTTCGAGAAAATCAGGTCGGTCTCCGGTATAGCCGAAAATCGATAGCGCCGAGCGTTTTGCCAACGCCCGATCTCTCGCCGATATTTCTGGAATCCTTCCTCCCATTCCTGATGCCAGATGGGCCCATACTCATCTTACTTCTCTCGAACAACTGCGTGGTTATTCTGTGAGAGTAAATTGAAAAGTGTTCTTTAAAACAATTAATTTTTTTAAATATACATGGGAAACAAAAACAGAAAGAAATAAAACAATTAGGTCAACTGAACCCTGATAAATTCAGTAATGAAATATTAAAAATTATAAAGTACTGATGGGACCAAAAAAGAAAAAAATGTCCACCAGTCTGAAGTTTGAACATGTTTGAACACTACTAAAAAAGTAATCGAATCAGGAAACAGTAACACAAGCAGAAGAGATAGATCAAGGAGAACCTGACATGAGAAAATTTAGGAATCAGAATTAAAGAAACCAAGATATAGAACAATAGAGAATAAAACATTCTGGAATAGTTCTATAGAATCCGAATATGCAGAAGACATAGAACTTTAAAAATATATGATATATGTTTTTATTCAGTACTGTCAGCCACTTAAAAAGATACTAATAATATAATAATATAATAATATACTAATAATAATATAATTTAACCAAACTTTTCCGAAAAATTATTGGATCTTAAAGATCGGTTTAGACAGAAAGCTAAATCTAAAGGGGCTAGGCTGTTAGGGGTTAGGCTAACAGACTACAGGAACGCCTTCGATAGTGTTCCACACGATTGGTTACTAGAAATCCTGAAGATTTATAAAATAAGCCCTCCCATCATTAACTCCTTAAGGTGCCTGATGAGGAAAACAAATCTCTTTATCGATCAACAATGCATTACAACTGCGAATATCAAGAGAGGAATTTTTCAGGGAGATTCCCTTTCCCCAGTTTGTTTTTGTCTAGCCCTAAACCCTATGTCTATATTACTGAACAACACTAATATAGGATATAAACTAAACATGAGAAATCCACGAAAGCTCTCGCACCAACTATATATGGATGACCTTAAACTCTATGGAGAAACTAGAGAAAAACTAAACACCTTAATAAAAATGGTCGAAGAATTTAGTAGGGATATCAAGATGTCATTCGGACTTGACAAATGCTCTACCATTAGCATTCAGAAAGGAATAGTCAATAATCAACATTCAATACACTGTAATATATAACAACACCAAAAGAATCCTATAAATATTTAGGTATACCTCAAAACGAGAAATTTAAGCATAGCCAGTCAAAAAAAGACTTTTCTACTATGTACGAAAAGAGGCTTACAAAACTTTTAAATACCAAACTGAACAGTGGAAACCTGATTAGAGCTATCAATGGATGGGCAGTGCCAACTCTGACCTATTCCTTTGATATTGTTAAATGGTGAGAAACAGACCTTGATGGACTAGATAGATTAACACGTCGAACATTGACAAAATTCCGATGTCTGCATCCAAATTCATCTATAAAGCGACTGTACATTCCAAGAAAGTTGGGAGGCAGAGGCCTCGTGAACATTAAGAACCAGGAGAGTAAGATGAGAGAACGCTTCAGTAATTCAAGCAACAGGCTAATGAAGTTGGTTGCTAAGGAGGACCGGGGTTTCACCCCGCTGAATCTAGATAAATTGAATCGTGTTGATGGTAGAACAACACTTACAGATTGTATCCGTGAATGGAAACCAACAGACACTGCATGGACGGTATCCAAAGTCACTCGAGGATGATGCCATTGATGGACCATTGTCTCTAAAATGGCTGACCGATGGGCTGTTGTACCCAGAAACAAAAGGTTTTGCGACATTTATTCAAGATAAGGTAGTAAGAACACGGAACTATGAAAAGCATATACTACACATGGATGTTGTCGACCGATGTAGGAAATGCGGTATAGTGGGGAAAATGATTGAACACCTTATCGGTGGGTGTGCAGTTCTAGCCCCTAATGCTTATTTAGGAAGACATAATCAAATGACGAAAATTATACATCAGCAAATTGCATTAAAGAATTCGCTATTAGATAAGGCACCTGCTCCCTATTATAAGTACTCACCTTCCCCCGTATTGGAATCATCTGATTCAATCCTATACTGGGACAGATCAATCACAACAGATCGAACGGTCGATTATAATAGACCAGACATTGTTCTAATTAGTAAAAAGGAGAAAAAGGCTTATATAATTGACATCGCAGTGCCACTCTCTTAAAATATCAGGAAAACCGAGTTGGAGAAAACCACTAAGTATGAAAACCTTGCGTACGATTTGAAAAACCAGTGAAAACTGCATAAGGTAGAGATAGTGCCTTTCGTTATATCCGCCGAAGGCCTAATAAGTAAGAACTTTTCAAAAAATTTGAAGAACCTTGATATCTCAAAATCGATTGCCACAGAAGGACAACCTGCAGTACTCTTGCAGACATGCCACATTGTTCGTAAAATTATATGCCAAGTGAGAGGAGTTGAATTGCTTTCTCATTTTGGCATTGTAATATAGACCAGCTTAGGCTGAGATGCTGAGATTAGTACGAGGATAATATACTAATAATATAATAATATAATAATATACTAATAATATAATAATATACTAATAATATAATAATATACGAATTATATAATAATAGTAACAATAATGACAACCACATTCTGTATAATAAGCCAGATATTATACTTATAGATAAAATAAAGAAAAAGGTTTATATTATCCATATAGCAGTTCCTCTGGATGATAATCTAGCGCTAACTTATTTTGAAAACATTAACAAACACACAGACTTGCGTTATGAATTACAACGAATTTATCAACTGAAGAAGATTATAGTGATTCCATTTACAGTATCATGCAATGGGCTGGTACAAAAGCAGTTCATACCAAATTTAAAATTGCTAGAACTACCGACATCCATAACAGCGGCAACTCAAAGAGCTGCTATATTGGGTACATGTCATATTGTTCGACGGTATATACAAGAACATTTGTAATCTTGAACAGATTTGTTCCGGTTATAAATTTACTACCCGGAAATTCCGTGAAAAAAAATGATAATAAGGAAGGATGGATTGCATAACTTCTGAATTAAAAGCTTTACAATCGCCTATCCCGTACTTGCAAATGCATTTAAAGAGATTTTAATAAATCCAGACACTTTCTCCGACTTCCTAATAGAGGGCAATACATACCTACATAGCAATCACATGTCTGTCAGTATTATATAAACTGTTCGCAGCCCTACTCAATGAAAAAATCTACCAACATTGTGATAAAAACAACATTTTTGAAGAAGAGCAGAAAGGATGTATAAGAGCAAGTATGGGCTGCAAGGAACAATTGACGATCGATGCTGTAGTTCTTGAGCAAGCGCGAAAAATAAAACGCAACTTAAATATCTGCTACATAGACTACAAGAAAGAGCTCGATAGTGTTCCTCACGATTGATTGGTTCTATAAAATTAGCCCCCAGATTATTAATTTATTAAAGTGCCTGATGGAGAAGTGGAAAACGAATCCTTTGGTCGATCAACAATGCATTGCTACTACAAATATCGAGAAATAATTTTTTCAGGGAGATTCCCTTTCTCCAACTTGGTTCTTTCTAGCCTTGAACCCTTTGTCCACACTACTAAACAACAGCAATATTGGATATAAACTTAATATGAGGAATCCAAGAAAACTCTCTCATCTACTATATATTGATGACCTTAAATAATATGGAGAAACTAGGGACAAATTAAACTCCTTGATAAAAACGGTCGAAACATTTAGTAGGGATATCAAAATGTCATTCGGACTGGATAAATGTTCTACCATGAGTTTACAGAAGGGAAAGATTCAGAGTCAACATTCAGTATTCTGTAACATACGGTAACTGGCACCCCAAAAGCATAAACTTGACCATAACAAGTTAAAGAAGGCCTTTTCAACTCTATACCAAAAGAAACTCATCTATGAAGAGACTAAACATCCCAAGAAAGTTGGGGGGTAGAGACCTTGTAAAAGTAAAAAAGCTCTGTCTCAATCAAGAAAACAGAATGAGAAAACACTTTATTGATTCAAACAGTACTTTAATGAAATTGGTTGCAAATGAGGACCGGGGTTTCACCCCACTAAACCTAAATAAACAAAATCGTATTGATAGCAGAACAACATTCACGGATTGCGTTTGATAATGGAAAGGACAAACATTACATGGAAGGTTTCTTAAGTCCTTGAAGATGACACGATTGACGAACAATTGTGTCTAAAGTGGTTGGCCGATGGACTGTTGTACCCAGAACCAGAAGGTTTCGCGATATCTATTCAAGATAGGGTAACAAGAACATAGAACTATGAAAAGCACATGCTTCATTTGGACGTGGTCGATAAGTGCAGGAAATGCTCTGGGGGAAACAATTGAGAACCTTATTGGCGGTTGCCCTGCCCTTGCTTCTAATGCGGCATAATCAGCTGGCAAAAATCATACATCAGCAAATCGCACTAAAATACTCGCTACTAAAAAGTGCACCTCAATTTTTTAAGTACTCGCCTTCTCCTGTACTTGAATCATTCGATACTATTCTTTACTGGGACAGACCAGTCACTATTAATCGAACGTTTTATTATAACAGGCCAGATATTGTTCTAATCAACAAAAATGAGAATAGAGCTTTTATAATTGACATCGCAGTGTCGCTCTCTCACAACATCCACCAATATGAAATCTGGAATATGAATGAAAATGGAAAAATCCACAAAGTATGAAAATCTGGCATACGACTTGAAGAATCAGTGCAAACTGAGTAAGATGAACGTAGTGCCCTTCGTTATATCCACCGAAGGCCTGATAAGTAAGAGATTTTCAAAGAACCTCGAGAGTCTGGGTATCTCCAAATCGATTATCATAGTGGGACAACGTGTTGTGCTCTTGCAGGCGTGTCACATTGTGCGTGAAATACTATGTTAGGGTGAGAGGAGATGAATTGCTTTTTCATCTTGGCATTGAAAAGTCGACCAGTGTGTGCTGAAGTTCTACATTAATTTTTACTTTTGACCTCCGTATAAGTGAAAGAATAAATAAACAAGAGAGCAAAGATAAGTATTTTAACAGGATCATATCCGCGAATGGCCTGGTGCATAAACTATCACTGGTGCACTTAAAAGATCTTCATATAGAGGTCGGTACTATAAAATGGATGCAGAAAGTGGTGCACAACAGCAATTATCCGAATAGTATCAGAAAGATGGCGCTTTAAAATATTTATAAAAAAAATCTGATTCGAATAGACTCTACAGTTAATGAAACCTGTGGGCCGAGAACAAAGTCTAAGACTTAATAATACGTATAAAACCGTTTAGATTTCCTCTTACATAATCCAGTGATCTACCCCAATAAATCTAGGAGAAATATAACTGGAATAATTTTTTAATGTATTTTAATGTATTTTAAAAAAATATCCAGGCAATAACGACACAACATTACAACAGATCAATACAAAAACCATTAAGCATATAACAATTGTATACATAAAATATAAACCTTATTGTTATATCATGTTTGATTTTACGTTCGAAAGAAAAAATAACAACAAAATTATTGTTAAATAATTCTGTTACATCATTGCGGTTATTCTCGATATTTTCTATCAAATCGACTTTGCAATGGATTTTACCTGAAACCCGTAATGGTTTATTTGTACAGAATCTTTTTTTTTTTTAAATAACTATCAATATAATTAGATAAAATGTAGACGTGGTAATAGAGAAAATTGTTTTTGATTACAATTGTTTTATATATTTTTCTGAAGATTGTATTGAGATTATTATTTTTTACGACATTTGAAAATAACATATTAATATTAAAACTGCACAAAAAATAATTGTTACTCATCTTAATTTGAACTGAAGGTGTTACTTAAAAAAAAGCTTAAAGTTTGAATATTTTAATGGATTTAACGGATAAGTTTTATAGGAAAAAGAAAATTTATTATGAGAAAAATATAAACAAACAATATTGTAATGTATCAAGCTCTTTCCACCACTTTTTTTTATTCATTTGAAGGACGCATTGGGTTAGTCAGTCAAATATTATTATTGGCATTCGGTTGATAAGGAATCCAATTCTACCACATAGTTCATTCTCGTCTTCTCGTTTTTAAACACACACACACACACAAATATATATATATATATATATATATATATATATATATATATATATATATATATATATATATATATATATATATATATCACCCTTTCTCCACGTGGTGCCACCGATCGCCTTCGCCGAACTGTCAACCATGTGACGTCACGTGTCTCTCGGGACCGGTTTCTAGCCTTTCAGCCGTCATCAGCCGAGCTCTAGACGAACGCAAGGAAAGCAGTTCGGAGAGGCAATCGGGGCCAGACCAGATCAACTGGCCATTTTTCCTGGCCTCCATGTGGCCTCCACGTGGAGAAAGGGTGAAAGATTTCTGTAATATTTTCCCTCTACGGTTTTATATATATATATATATATATATATATATATATATATATATATATATATATATATATATATATATATATATATATATATATATATATTTATATTAATATTATTATTTCAAGGCAAGTTTATAGTGAGTCAAGACAATTTAACAGTGGCGGCTCGTGGATTTTTAGAGTGAGAGAGCGTAAAAGAAAATAGTGACCACTTTTTCTCCTCTATAAGGTGGTGTAATTAGATTTTTGATCCGACGTTTCGGCTTGGCTTTACTCGACCATCATCAACTTTGTTTTTTTAAATAGTCGAAAAATTTTATTTTATGTTTAGTAAATTCTACTTTTTATTTTGAATCCAACGACATGTCATTATTATACGATTCCGACTGAGAAACTCATCATCAATGTAAATTAGCTTGTTAAAAAAATGTATTGTTTGTTTTGAAAACATTTTCAAGTGTATATATTCATCGATAAAATAACTTTAATCTTGAATAAGTTTGGGAGGAGTGAATTTAACGAAAAATGTTAACATACCTTTTTTGTAGTGAAATCAATTTTCTTTAAGAATATGTATTGCATTTTTTCAAATATTGATTCGTTCATTAGTTACAGAATTTCAAATTTGAATAGTAAAATTGTAAAAACAAATCAATGTTCAAGGCACGATTATATGGAAACGGCTTGTTTGACGTAAATGTATAACGAGACCTTTTTTGTGGAAAATTAAAATTCCCTCAAGAATATGCATTAGTCAAAATTTTTAAAATTGATGGTTTAGAAAATCGCGATGATACATTTTTTGAAATAGTCAATTATTATTATTTTTATTATATATATATACACGAAATAATGTGTGTCGATAAATCTCAATACTTTATGATTTGAATGGCAGCGCTGATACAACGTAGCAAAAATTGTAATCCTGACCCAGAAGCGCGCCCATTCTTGCAGAAAATCGTTCCACTGTCACCGTGTTTGTCTTTTCGTCCGTTAGTTATTATTCAACATCGCTTTCTTTTATGATGTTTTTTCTGCTTTTTTTCCGCTGAAATATAATTATTACATAAACTGGTTCATAAACCCATGTCTATTTCGATTTGTTTTGTGTCATTTTCTTCCTATAAAAGCACACAAATTCATTAAGTAATAATAATTAATTACTTATAATGTAACTTGTTGTATAGACTGTTCCTAGCTCTAGTCAACTAGAAATGTGACACCTAAAAGTTGAGATCTCAACTCGAACAAAACATAATTGCTTTTTTTACGCTCTATAATTTTAGATTAACCTTTGCGCCATCTGCAACATCAGAATAAACGACAATTTTATTGGATAAACAAAATTATCTTCTACAGAGTTTATAATGCACGTTTAAAGGTCATGATTCTTATCGTTTCAATAGGAATATGTTTGCTTTCTAATATGATCCAGTGAAAAAAAGACTAGCTTGAAATCCACAATGAAGAGGAGTGAAGAAGAGTAAGAGTGTGAAATAGTGAACAAAAATAGAAACAACAAAAATGAGTTGTCAAAGACGCTTAATGTAAAAGTTCTAGGGGGACACATAAAAAGCTGAAATTTTGTGTAGATACTTTTTAGAGTACTTCAAGATTCCCAAGTTTCAGCAAAATCGATTAACCCCTCCCGATATATCATCATCATCAGCCCATGTCGATCCACTGCAGAATGAAGGCTCTTCAGCATTTTTCCAACTTTCACGGTCCTGTATATATATATATATATATATATATATATATATATATATATATATATATATATATATATATATATATATATATATATATATATATTTCTCCAGGAGGATAGTGTAACTGTCGAAATGTTAAAAGCTGGTGGTCGGACATTACATAAAACACTAACAAAATTATACTAAAAATGCCTCAAAGAACAAAAAGTACCTGACTTATGGAAAAATGCAGAAGTGATCCTTTTACAGAAAAAAAGGAGCATAGGAAGATTTAAAGAACTACCGTCCAATAAGCCTTCTATCAGTAATGTACAAAGTTTTGGATACTAAGATAATTTCCAAAAGAATATTAAAAAAACTGAATGACGCGCAACCAAGAGAACAAGCAGGATTCAAAAGTGGATTCAGTACAATGGATCACATCCAGGTTGTACAGCAGGCCATAGAAAGGCACAAGGAATACACCATGCCACTGTGCTTGGCTTTTGTCGACTACGAAAAAGCATTTGGCTCCATCTCAAAGCATGCAATAATGGATGCACTTCTTAGCTAAAGGGTAGATAAAGCATATGCAAACCTATTAGGATCGATATATGATGGAGCTACAGCCACAATTCACCTTGATGATCTTGAAGTGGGAATTAATGTAGAACGTGGTTTGCGGCAGGGAGACGCAATATCGCCTATTCTTTTCTCGGCTGGCCTTAAAGAAGTATTCCGTAAACTGGATTGGGAACAGGATGATGTAAAGATCAATAGTGCAGACTTAAACCATCTTAGGTTTGCAGATGATATCGTTCTCCTTTCACAAGACCCAGAGGAGCTGCAAAGACGCATACAAGAACCCACAAAGGGCTGGCGAACCATTTGGTTTGAAAATAAACCTGAAAAGGAGTCAGGTTATGTTCAATAACTTCGCTCAGAACAGAAGAATTTCAGTTTTTAGAAGGGATTTGGAGATTGTGGACCACTTTATATATCTTGGGCAGAGGATTTCAATAGAGGGGAATGCCGCCCGGGAGGTAACGCCGTTCTACCTCCGTTAAATGTGGTTGGCAGGCATTTGGCAAGCTCAACATTGTGTTTAAGAGCAGACTCCCTCTTTGCCTGAAAAGAAAAGTCTTCGATCAGTGCGTTCTACCCCTTATGACATACGGAAGTGAAATTTGGACACTCACATCGCAATCAATTCAAAAACGTCGGGTAGTACAGAGGGGAGTGGAAAGATGTATGCGAGACATGAAGAGACATGAAGTCCTGCACATGGATCACGCAACAAACGAAAGTCTGTGACATCATGGGAAGAGTAAAGCAATTAAAATGGCGATGAGCAGGTTATACAGCGAGGCGATGGGATGATAGATGGACCAAGGCAATCCTAGAGTGCACACCGCTTTATCGCAAACGTCCACGAAAAAGACCGAAAGCACGATGGATTGATGACATCGTTAAATATATTGGACCAGAGTGGCAGAGGAAAGCCCAGGACCGTGAAAGTTGGAAAAATGCTGAAGAGGCCTTCATCCTGCAGTCGATCGACATGGGCTGATGATGATGATATATCGGGAGGGGTTAATCGATTTTGCTGAAACTTAGGAATCTTGAAGTACTCTAAAAAGTATCTACACAAACCAAATTTCAGCTTTCTATGTGTCCCCCTAGAACTTTTACATTAAGCGTCTTTGACAACTCATTTTTGTTGTTTCTATTTTTGTTCATTATTTCACAGTCTTACTCTTCTTCACTCCTCTTCATTGTGGATTTCAAGCTAGTCTTTTTTTCACTGGATCATATTAGAAAGCAAACATATTCCAATTGAAAGGATAAGAATCATGACCTTTAAACGTGCATTATAAACTCTGTAAAAGGGTCACTTGTGCATTTTTCCATAAGTCAGGTACTTTTGTACTTTTTGTTTTTTTAGTATAATTTTGTCAGTGTTTTATGTAATGTCCGACCACCAGCTTTTAACATTTCGACAGTTACACTATCCTCCTGGAGAAATATATATATATATATATATATATATATATATATATATATATATATATATATATATATATATATATATATATATATATATATATATATATATTTTTTTTATTCGTTTCTAATTCTATTTAAAAAGATATGTCAAAATAAATTTGACATTTTTATTACCACTTTTCCTCCTCTACAAGGCGGTTGTAATTATATTTTTTATCCGACATTTCGGCTTTACTTGACCATCATCAACTTTGTTTTTTAAATAGTCAAAAAATTTATTTTATGTCTAGTAAATTCTACTTTTTATTCTGAATCCAACGGCATGTCATTATTACCCGTTTCCATGTACGTACGACACGTACATATTTATTACACGTTTCCGACTAAGAAACTCATCATCAATGTAAATTAGCCTGTCAAAATAAATGTATTGTATTTAAAGTCTCATTGGTTTTCAAAACATTTTCAAATGCATCTCTTCATCGATAAAATAACTTTAATCTTGAATAACTTTGGGAGGAGTGAATTTAACGAAAAATCTAAAAAACTGAAGAGTTCAACTGGACTGGAACTGGAGTTGTACTCTTCAGTCGAAGCGGACAATACTGGAAAATGTCAAATGAGATTTTGACGAAACGTTGTGATTCCTCACAGAATCAACGGATCACACTGGACAACACTGGAAAATGCCAAATGAGATTTTGACGAAACGAACGTCGTGACTCTTCACAGAATCAACGAATCAAACAATTTCTCAAATAGCTTTGATAAGACAGCCAAAGTGTAATGGGTCTATATGATGATGCTTCCTCCGTCGGTTTACCAGGTTTTGGAATCAATATGATTTGCCATACTTTCCACTGTGATAGAAAATGGCCGACGAAGTATTGCATTATAAATTTGTGTAAGGGCAACTAATGCTTTTTCCGGTAATTGTTTAACGACTTGCCCGTAATAAGGTCAAATCCTGGACTTTTATTTGGGTTGGGGTTTCTGTGAATCATAGCCTTAACTTCACTAATTTTTATGGCTTTAATGGGAAGTGCCATTTGGAATGGTGTTTCAAGGTATGAAGTTATTTCTTCCTCTTCTTTCCCTAAAGTTTTCATTGGAAATGACTGAAAATAGGTAGATGTTTTGCAAAAGTTTCAGCCTTATCAGTTTTCTGATTGGTGGTATGCTCTCTTGTGTTTTATTGATTTTTACTGTAGCTTTCCACAGAGAGTAATCAGTAGCTTCAGTGGGAGTAAGACCTTCAAGGTAATTTTGAATTGTCTCATTTTTTCATTACTGGGTAATTTTTTTACGTCTTTCACTGCTCTGTTAAATCTTGTCTTGTCTACTGGGGCTCTAGTTGTCATCCACCTTTTGCGTAGTCTTCGTTTTTTTGGCAATTGCATGTTTTGCTATTACAGAGCAATTCTGCTTCTGGATTTGACTACTCATTTCAGGAGTTACATCCCAGGCGGCTTGTTGTATTGTAATAGTTAGATCTTCTGTAATTGAAGTGATTGGGTCAAAAATTCTTTCTTTGCTATTTCTCTCATGTGTTTCAGCATTTCTGCCGTGATTTCGTCTTGCCCTGGAGTTTGCCAAAAAAATGTATTACTTTACAAAATTATATATTAATTTTTTGTTGTTAAATATATAATTTAATATATGTATTAAATTTAGTAAAATTAAACTACTCTACTATAAATTAAATTTGAAAATTATTGCAAAAACTTGCAGATATATCAAAAAGTTGTCAATATAATCAAGTCAATATCCACCATTGGAGGGAGTCAGTGCGCTACCTCTGCGTTTCTTCGTGCGTCATGGTTTTTCCTTGCGTCCTTACATGCCTCTCGTTCAACACCGCATGCATCTAACCTTTTAACATATGCATGCCAAATGAGGACCAAAAGCCGACCAAATATGGATATACATATACAGCATCAAGAGAATGCTGTAATTGACAAAAATCTCAAATAAAAGTTTTGTTTAAATCAGATTTACAAAAAAAAGGTTCAAAGCCTTTCCACTATAAATAACTAGCATCTTGGCAAAACATGGCACCAATAATAGACTAGAAAAAAAAGAAACCTTATTGATTCGGTATCCAGATTAAAAATAAAATCTGGAACCCATCTGGACTGGTCTCATAAACACAACAATCGCACTCCTAAATATAGAATCATGAAAATTCTTGACTGTTTTTCAGAACACTTCCAAATAATAATCGACCCTCAAAACTTGCCGCTCTTGGCTTTGACAGCGACATACCGAAACTGCGGGTGACGTCATTGAATTTTAAGCATAACCTGGATTAGACCGAGACTTTTAAATAATCCTGATTGCTATTTTATCTCGTGTAAAATTAGAATTAAATATTGTTTATAACTCAAGACCTAAACCTATGTATTGTTAATTGTTATAAAACTACCTACGCTATTGTATATATTGCAACGTAGCTATTAGTGCTACGGTAGCTATGGCTATAGTTGCCATCGGACCTTAGAGATACTTTCAATATACCTATTTTTTAAAGGGAGATAGAACTGACTGCAGCAACTATTGGTATATATAATTGTTCTCTACTACAGGAAACATTCTGGATAGAGTCATACTAGGTAAAGCTAATGGCATTGTTGAACCAGTGTTGCCGAAGAGTAAGTATGGATTCAAAGCAGTTCTTGGAACAGGAGCTATAATATTCTCCCTATGTCAAATATAAGAAAATTGCCGAGAACAAATTTAATGTTAAGTTTACAATACCATCATAATTCTGTAAGAAGCTGAATACTGGGTCCTGTATCGAAGTTAAATAAAACAATTCAAGAGATTTTACCTGGCCTTTTAAGACCTTAAAAGCCTTTTAAGGCTGACTCTGGAAAATGTTGGAACTAAATTTGCAAGATTATCCAACCAATATGAAGGTACTTAAATGAACCAACAGTTTGTGCATAGAATCGCAGATCAAAAAAAGTTAGCTGAGATAGTCAGGTTATTACCAAAGGATGCAAGACACTATGATGCCGATGCAGATCCTCCATGGCGAATTAAAGACTAAGAAACAAAATCTGAGAGATCCAAAAAGAAAATACAAGACCTTATAAAATTGTTTCTAAAGAACTGTATATTAAGTGTCAACGACTCAAATCGAGTGTGCAGACCTATTAAAATTGAGGGAATTATTTTATACACAGATTGAAGTGTTTTTAATGCAGATTTCTAGTCTGATCTTGAAATTAGTCTGAACTTTGAAAAGGCCAGGCGATTTTTTAAATTTATCATTACCTATAGACAACCCAGTCAACCCCAGTGAACTAAACTCGTCTCACAATCACACTGATAACATTTAGGGCACTATTTTATACACAGGTTGTAGTGTTTTTAATGCAGATTCACGGTCTGAACTTTAAATTAGCCTGAACTTCTTTGAAAAGGCCTGGCAATTTATTAATTTATCATTACCTATAGCAAACCCAGTCATGAGGGAACTAAACTACCTCAACCTCATCTCACGGTCAAACTGATAACATTTAGGGCACTATTTTGTACACAGATTGTAGTGTTTTAATTCGTATTACGAGTCTGATGTTGAAATTAACCTGAACTTGTTTCTGAATGTGTTTGCTAAAGGTACTTTATCATTACCTGTAGCAAACACATTCATAAGAGAACTAAATTATCTCAACTCGTCTCACGGTAGACTGTTAACATTTAGGGCACTATTTTGTACACAGATTGGAGTGCTTTAATGCAGATTTCTAGTCTGATCTTGAAATTAGTCTGAACTTTTAAAAGTCCTGGCGATTTTTTAAATTTATCATTACCTATAGACAACCCAGTCAACCCCAGTGAACTAAACTCGTCTCACGATCACACTGATAACATTTAGGGCACTACACAGGTTGTAGTGTTTTTTATGCAGGTTCCCGGTCTGAACTTTAAATTAGCCTGAACTTTTTTTTGACCCAATTTTTAAATTTATCATTACCTATAGCAAACCCAGTCATGAGGAAACTAAACTACCTCAACCTCGTCTCACGGCCAGACTGATAAAATTTAGGGCACTATTTTGTACACGGATTGTAGTGTTTTAATGCGTATTACGAGTCTGATCTTGAAATTAACCTGAACTTGTTTCTGAATTGTGTTTGCTAAAGGTAATTTATCATTACCTGTAGCAACCGCATTCATGAAGGAACTAAACTACCTCAACCTCGTCTTACGGCCAAACTGATAAAATTTAGGGCACTATGTTGTACACAGATTGTAGTGTTTTAATACGTATTACGAGTATGATCTTGAAATTAACCTGAACTTGTTTCTGAATGTGTTTGCTAAAGGTAATTTATCATTACCTGTAGCAAACACATTCATAAGAGAACTAAATTATCTCAACTCATCTCACGGTAGACTGTTAACATTTAGGGCACTATTTTGTACACAGGTTGGAGTATTTTTAATGCAGATTTCTAGTCTGATCTTGAAATTAGTCTGAACTTTAAAAAGGCCTGGCGATTTTTAAAATTTTTCATTACCTATAGCAAAACCAGTCATGAGGAAACTAAACTATCTCTACTCGTCTCACGGTCAGATTGATAACATTTAGGGTACTATTTTATGCGCAAATTGTAGTGTTTTTAATGCAGATTACGAGTCTGAGCTTGAAATTAGCCGGAACTTCTTTGAAAAGGCCTGGTGATTTTTTATAATTTATCATTGCCTTTAGCAAGCCGTGTCATGAGGGAATCAAACTATTTCAACTTGTCTCACGATCGGGCTGTTAATATTTAAGGCACTGTCTGTACACTAGTATAGTTAGGTAGAACAAAAGTCTAAGAGTTTAAACATAAGTACAAAAACCGCTTAGAAAAATTTGACTACCACTTTCAAAGTTAAAGTGATTCACAATGAAATTATTTTAAATTATTTAAAAAATATTGAAAAGTCAGTGGCGGCTCGTGTCGGAGGGCGTTGGGGCGCCGCCCCTCCAGCATTTATCACAGTAAACAATTTTTCAGAGCAAAACACCATATTTTATTTTCGGTCGATTTCATTCCTTTAATTCATTTTAAGATATTATTAAAAATTAAAATCTCCAAATGTGCGGATAAAAATTCCATCCTCTCGCTACCATTTTTACATCGTTGGTCGGACGTTTACCTACAGCTACCGTACGTCATGTTATCTCGTCCTTGACGTAACATGTTTTGTTGGTTACCAGAATCCGGGGGTTTAACTGCTTTCTATAACATGCAATTCATACGTAGATTCCCTGCGTTCGAGCGTCCCGGTAATTAGTTTTAAACGCTGATTTGACGGGTACGGAGCGTTTGGTATGTATCGCGTCGCGTATTTCGTTCGCCTCGCGAATACTTGGTTTGATTTGCGATGTGCTACATGTGTACACACTGAGTAGTACTTTTTAAATAAAACTGATCAACTTTTAATTGCAAACACGAAGTTGCCTGATTTAAAACAGTTAACAATGACTAATTTAACTTTGGAGGAGAAAGTTGAATTAAAAACTAACGGTCGTATTGAATTTGAGTCAAATGGACTCTCAATGAACTCGCGAAAGAGTGAGAGATCTAAAATATTTATTAGACCAAATTAAAAAGCCCGAGAAATCACCTAAAAATAAAAACAACCTAGTAAGTTTCCAGTTGTTGGGTAAAGTAAACATTGGTTCATTATTAAGTTCTGCATATGCGCAAACAATAAGCGAACATAATGAAAATGTAATGTGTGCTTGGTACTTTCGAAGATCATTGACATTTTGAAATTTTGTAGTCAACATAACCTTCCTCTGTGGATGTGGATATTTTGATAATCAATTACAGTTAATTCAAACAGATCATTTAAAAATTCAATTGGCAATAGTATATTTTGAACACAAAATTTGAGTGAGATCAGAAATAATTTACCATCCGCTGAAACACCTACTTTTGACCAGGAAACTGTACATTTTAAGAAAAAACGAAAATTAAATAATGGAAATTTCCTCACCAAAAAGCAACTTGACTAGAGAAGTTTGTGATATAATAACTTACTTAATTATTGTGCGTTTCAAATTCATGAACCATCTTTCAGGGGCAAGACTTTTCGTATTTGATATTTATCCAGAATATCAGAAAGCACTTCCAATTAATGACGCAGAAAAAATTTGGGAAAGTGTTTCAACGAGAGAAGAAGATTTGATGACCGAATTAGAAATTTTTTATTCAAGACCTGAGATTTATCAAAATGAAGACTGTTTAAAGACATAGGGGAAGATAGACTAAATATGACCACTTAGAAGACTATGACCACTTCGCAACCTTCACCTTTTATTGAATATTAATTCGAAGCGCCGCTTCCAATCTGGAAAGGTTACAACTTGCATTTCCCCTGGAGTAATACGTTAATCCTTGGCCGAATTGCCAAATGTTTCGACGGTTGAAATTCAATTGCGCAACATGGCCATAAATTCCGATGGTTTTTAGTATCGATTATGGCAAAACAATAGCACTCGTCTGAGATAAGGCGCCTTATTCGAAAAAGGAAACATTATGTCGTAACGTAAATCTTAGGGTTACTAAAAAATACCTTAAGATTTTAAAAAAGAAATAGTGGAAAGTGACAAAATAAGTTGCATTTTTTTCTATCGTTTCTAAAAAACGGATTATACTTCACAGAGATTTAATCCATTTCAACTTTTTGCTCCAACAAATAGATATTCTTTCTTCAGTACTAAAGCGATTCTACTGCGAAATATCCAGTCGACATTTAAATGAGTGAAACAAGTCAGCAGGTTTAGAACATTATTTATAAAAAAGGCTTCAAAGCGAGTGACACCGATGGTGAGATTTGCGAAGTAGGGAGAAGGTGCCATATCAATCTGTACCGTTTAGCTCAGGTTCAAAATGTTCCGGAAAGGATACATGAGTCTTGAAAATAGAGGAAATTTATGCCATCCGAGCTCTCGATGCCGAATCTTTAAGAGTAGCTATGGTTGCCAGAACTAGCACCAATGGCGGCTCGTGGGTTTTCAAAGTGGGAGAGCGTAGAACAAAATAGTATCGCTGAAGACTTTTTTTTTGCTTTACCCTTTCTCCTTTTTAGTTTTCGTGCTATAGAAACTTTATACAGGAGGTAAACCAGAAGAATATTAAAATGTTGTATTGTTACTAGTGACAAGGACATTGGAGGATGGGTTGTTACTGGATGGGTACGCAGATAAAGGAATGGAAAAATAGGTTCTATCGTTTTTTTTCTATCGTTTCTAAAAAACGGATTATACTTCACAGAGATTTAATCCATTTCAACTTTTTGCTCCAACAAATAGATATTCTTTCTTCAGTACTAAAGCGATTCTACTGCGAAATATCCAGTCGACATTTAAATGAGTGAAACAAGTCAGCAGATTTAGAACATTATTTAAAAAAAAGGCTTCAAAGCGAGTGACACCGATGGTGAGATTTGCGAAGTAGGGAGAAGGTGCCATATCAATCTGTACCGTTTAGCTCAGGTTCAAAATGTTCCGGAAAGGATACATGAGTCTTGAAAATAGAGGAAATTTATGCCATCCGAGCTCTCGATACCAAATGTTTAAGACTAGCTATGGTTGCCAGAACTAGCACCAATGGCGGCTCGTGGGTTTTCAAAGTGGGAGAGCGTAGAACAAAATAGTATCGCTGAAGACTTTTTTTGCTTTACCCTTTCTCCTTTTTAGTGTTCGTGCTATAGAAACTTTATACAGGAGGTAAACCAGAAGAATATTAAAATGTTGTATTGTTACTAGTGACAAGGACATTGGAGGATGGGTTGTTACTGGATGGGTACGCAGATAAAGGAATGGAAAAATAGGTTCTATCGTTTTTTTTCTATCGTTTCTAAAAAACGGATTATACTTCACAGAGATTTAATCCATTTCAACTTTTTGCTCCAACAAATAGATATTCTTTCTTCAGTACTAAAGCGATTCTACTGCGAAATATCCAGTCGACATTTAAATGAGTGAAACAAGTCAGCAGGTTTAGAACATTATTTAAAAAAAAGGCTTCAAAGCGAGTGACACCGATGGTGAGATTTGCGAAGTAGGGAGAAGGTGCCATATCAATCTGTACCGTTTAGCTCAGGTTCAAAATGTTCCGGAAAGGATACATGAGTCTTGAAAATAGAGGAAATTTATGCCATCCGAGCTCTCGATACCGAGTCTTTAAGAGTAGCTATGGTTGCGAGAACTAGCACCAATGGCGGCTCGTGGGTTTTCAAAGTCGGAGAGCGTAGAACAAAATAGTATCGTTGAAGACTTTTTTTTGCTTTACCCTTTCTCCTTTTTAGTTTTCGTGCTATAGAAACTTTATACAGGAGGTAAACCAGAAGAATATTGAAATGTTGTATTGTTACTAGTGACAAGGACATTGGAGGATGGGTTGTTACTGGATGGGTGCGCAGATAAAGGAATGAAAAAATAGGTACTTACCGTCTCCCGAAGAGTAAACCATTCAGTTTATTGTAACATCAAATAAATAGAGAAAATTCGAAAAAGTTCATGGTTCAAGTTTAAAAAGTTCAAAAAAATATCAAAGTTTTATGACAAAAAATGGTTATTGTACACTTTCTTGTTGATGAATAGCACCTCACCCTTTCCTAGTTTTTAAAGTGAAAGTTCATCCGCCTGTTTTTGTCCAAAATACATTTTTCAATAACTCTTTCATTAAAGTCCAGAATTAGTTCAACCATAGCACTTTCAATATTTAACATACCTAAAGTATTTAGTCTATCGTCCCCCATTGAATTTCTTAAATGTGTTTGAGTCAAGTTCAAAGTCGAAAAGCACTTTTCGTCTTCAGCTGTGGCCATAGTATTCTCAATGCCTTAATGACTTCTTTAAAAGCTCTATCCAGCCTTATATTTAAAATAAAATTTAATGTATTTAAACAGCCCTTAATGTCTTCATTTTGACAAATCTCGCGCGTTGAATAAAACAATTCCAATTCGGTCTTCAAATGTTCTTTTTCTATGGTCGGAAAACTTCCACGTATAGTTTACTGTCAAATTTTCGCGTAAAACTTGCCCTATTTTTACATTCTTTTTGAATTTGACTCAAATTCAACACGGCCGTTAGTTTTTAATTCAACTTTATCCTCCAAACTTAAATTAGTCATTATTAAAGTTGATTATATTTACTTAAAAAGTACTACTCAGTGTGTACACATATAACAAATCCCAAATCAAACCAAGTATTCGCGAGGCGAACGAAATGCGCGACGTGAAACATTTCAAATGCTCCGTACCTGTCAAATCAGCCTTTCAAACTAATTACCGATACGTACGGTCGCAGGAAATCTACGTCCAAATCAAATGTTTTAGAAAGCAGTTAAACCTCCGAATTCTGGCAACAAACAAAACCAACGACGAGATAAGATAACGAGGCGTATGGGCGCTGGAGGTAAACGTCCGACCAGCGATGTAAAAATTGTGGCGAGAGGATCGAATTTTTATCCGCATTATTTGGTGTGATGGATCGACAGACGTTTATCTACATTTGGAGATTTTCATTTTTAATAATATTAAGTTGAATTAAAGAAGCTGAACGGAAATAAAATATGCTGTTTTGCTCTGAAAAATTGTTTACTGTGATCAATGCTGGAGGATGGCGCTCCAACGCCCTCCTTTACGAGCCGCCACTGACATACACTAAAAAAACTCTCAAGAGAATTAGAAGTATTTTACATTGCCATTAACCATTTGCCGCATTTGCGTGACATGGGAGCTGTAGAAGCATTCCTCACTAAGCCATGCGTCGTATTAATCAAACAGATTGTTACCTGTGATGTAAAATGGGGTTATTTTAACAATCCTAATAACGTAAATCAGTGGATTAAGCCCGGGCAACCAACTCTTTCCGTATTAAGGCGAGAAAAAATTGTCAAAAAGGTCATGCTTTGCTTTTTGGTGTAATTTCGAAGGAATAATACACTTTGAGTTAGTTCTTGATAGTAGGGCGATAAGTTCAGAACTCTACTCAGCTCAACTTCAGAAATTACACTCTGATCTGTCCCCCTGCAGTAAGACCACACGCTTCATATAGCTTCATGGGCCACTTTTAGCGAGGAAAAATTTCAGGACTGAACAAGAGATAATAAAAATAGTTGACTTGTTCTGCAAAATAATGGTTTGCGACTGTGATGCCCTCTTCATTCGATGAAAATATTTGTCCTCCAAGCGAAATTTTGAGCCTAGAAAAGAGAAAAATGTCGCCGGGCCAGATCTGGTGAATACGGTGGGTGATCAATTAATTCGAATTCTAATTGGGTTTTTTAATTATCGATTTTTTAATTTATTCTAAAACTTAATTATAAATAATGTTGATAATAAAATAATATATAATAATAATAAAATTTATACAATTTAAAATAAAATAATGTGACTACGAAGGCGCCACGATTAGCTGCCATGTTTGTGACGTCATTATGTTAAAGTGTTTTCACGGAAGTAGTATCAACGGCTTTCACCTTTGTATGTACTATCAAAATTATTAAAGTTTAGTGTAAAAAATATTGTTGGTAACTAATTTAATTCAGTAATGGTGTGACAAAGGATTCATAAAGCCCAATTCTGATAATATACCAGGGGTGGAAATTTTTATGGTCACAGATTTTCTAAAAAATGACAATGGGTTCAATTAAGCTGAAGTTCGAGGTGCTAAAACATCAATTTGTGTTTTTTAAAAGGTATTAATATATATGTAAATAAGAACCAAAATATATTTATTAAATATAATTAAATTATTTGTGGGATGTCACACGAAAGTTCAGGTGGCAAGGCTTTGGGTTATGTTTAATTTAACAGGTAAAAATTGTATTTCAACATAAAGCCCAATTCTGATAATAAACCTGGGGATATTTTATGGTCACAGATTTTATAAAAAATGACAATTTTTTCGGTTTAATTACGCTGAAGTTCGTGGTGCTAAAGCATCAATTTAGGTTTTTTAAAAGGCATTAATGCAAATGTAAATAAGAAACAAAATATCTTTATTAAATATAATTAAATTATTTGTGACACCCTACAAACCTACGTGACATCTTACGCGAAAGTTAGGGTGACAAGGCTTTGGGTTATGTTCAATTTTACCGCAAAAGTTGTATTGTGATTGTGAAAGGACGTGTATGTCGGAAGACGTGTATGTAGGAGTTGTTTTTGTAGGAGTTGTGTTTGAAGCAGGCCCGATAACTAATTAAATTGTCATTTTCAATAAATTTATCAATACACTCATTATAACACCTTTTTTACTTAGAGCTATGTAATGTATAGAAACACTGGCCTAGAGCCGAATGTCATCTTTAAACAAACGAGCATTTTTTAAATTCCTAATAGTTTTTTCCTCTGGATGTCTAGTAGTTATAATTTTAGATCACTTCAATACCGCGCTTTCTAAAATAAAACAAATAATTAAATTTACTCGAAACCTTGAATAAAATTAGAACATCGATGTTTTGGTTGTTGCTTCAATATCAGTGTTTTATACAGTTTACTTCTATTTATTTTATTTTACTCTTTTGCCTAATAAATAACTAATTGTAAAATATCAATCCAATCTAAAAGCTTTGCCTTTGATTGGTGCATTTAAATAACTTACGTTATATTATAAAGTTATTGAAACAGGAACTAAAACCAGAGCATACATGTTTTTATAACACATTTATTTTTTGACTTCATGACTTCGATTAACATAAAATACAGCACAGCAGCAATTTCTAGCAATTCCAGCAGCAATTCCAGCAGCAAATTCCAAAGAAGATTTTATTCCAAACTGAGAGTCCTTAAACATTTAACAGAATTTTTTTCATGGCGTAAGTGCTGAAAATATACTCAGAACGTGGCAAACATTTACTCATGTTTGTGTACAAAATTTTATTAAGACATCTCAAAGCGTTCTCGAGATATTTGACCATTTCAATACATAATGGCGACTCCGTATACTGGGTTTCTCATGGTAGTGGTTCGTTAGAAGTTTTCGTGGTTAAAAAAAAACTTAGACTTCTGAATTTTTTAAGAATTTCAGAATTATTTAAGATTCTCTTTCATTTTAAAATATTTTCAAGCTCATAGTACTTCCGGTTATCCCGGAAGTCAGTTAGTTAGTTAGTTATATTAGGATGAAGGTCGCATCGGTGACAGAGGCCATATAGCGACCACAGTGTGTCCTTTAATTGAGACCTTTTGAATGACTACGACGGATGTTCGATTACATTAGAGATTTGGGGTTCTGGGTTTGATAAAGAAGGGCGAGTGTTGAAGAAAAGGGGAATGTTTTCGGATGGTGGTGGGGTGAACGCGTATTGGACAATAAGGAATGGAGAGGATGGATGATGAGAGATGTGGGAGAGGTGGAGCGATAGCGGCGACTAAATGTGATCAATGATGGATATTTCTCTTAGATAGACGAGGAGAGCATCCAGGGAGCCGGGTCGGAGAAGAGTAGGGAGGTCACTGGGGAGGGAAAGTCTGGTCCTGACGTTTGATGTGGCGCGACATTCTATAAGAAAATGGCGGACGGTCAGAGGTTCACCGCAAGAGGAGCAGGTAGGAGGAGGGTCGTTCCTCAAGAGGTGCTGGTGAGTGAGAGCGCAATGTCCCGATCTTATCCTGAACCAGATGGTGGAGATTCTTTTACAGGGGAAGTTCGGAAAATTGTTGAGGAAGTAGGTGGTTTTAACTTCTCTGAGCTTATTGTGTCCTTGTAATAGGCTCCAGTGATTCTGTAACTGTCCTATAACAAGGGATTTGACGAAGGAAGGTAGGTCGGTTGAAATTAGAGTGAGACATAGTGATCCATCTGTGGCGGCTATTTTAGCCTCAGAGTCTGCCATCGCGTTTCCGACTATACCGCAGTGGCTAGGGATCCAGAGAAACTGAACGGTGGATCCGATGGCAAGGATATCCTCAATGAGGTCCAGACAGCGGGATATGAGAGGATGATTATCTAATCCCTTTTCCAGAGCTCTAAGAGTATTCATTATTATGTCCGAACATAATGCCCATTTGGATGGTGGTTGGGAGAGTATGAATTGGAGAGGTTTTTCAATGGCTAGGGTCTCAGCCGTGTAAGAGCTAGATTGAGGGCTTAGGTGATAGTGGAAGGTTTGGGGAAGGAGAGGATTCCCGGAAGTCGCCAGTAAAGTAAAGTTCATTGTTTCAAATGTGACACTCTGTATGTTATTGGAAGGTCAGATGCAGAATATTATTCTGCATCGATTCGCTATAACTTTCCCTATACCTATTTCCAACGGTTTTCTTGTTAAAGTACAGTTTATAATGGAAAATAATGAAGAATATTCCACTGTTAAATTTGTTTTATACGCATGGTGAATGTGGACGAATTGTCAGACAAACATGCAGATTATTTAACGAACGATATCCGGACCTACCAACAATAACTCCTAAAAAATTCGCAAGAATCGAAGCTCGGTTTTTGGCAACTGGGAGTGTACAAGTGAGGGTTTGTGGCAAGTGAATGTGTTGGTTTATTTTCAAGCTTATCCATGGAGTTTAACTCCAAGCAGCAGCGCTAGATTAGGGCATTTCAAGAGCATCAATCCAGAGAATATTAAAAAAAACATAAAATGATGATAAGGCAAGGAAAGTCGACTTTTACGAGTTCATGTGCATAAAAATGACCGAAGATCCGAGATTTCTTCATAAGATTATAAGGACTGATGAATCAAAATTCAATAGGCAAGGAATTATAACTCGCCGAAATAATCACTACCAGGCATAAGACCATCCACATGTCATAAGGGAACATAATCCCCCGAACCAGTTTAGCATTAATGGTTTTTGTTTAATTATGGACAGTAGAGTGGCATATCAAGTGTACGATAAAAATTTGAATGGGGCTAGATATCGGAGATACTCAGAGGGTTTGTTAGTGATTTCCTAAAGGTTCCTCCTCCATGTGACAGAGCAAACAGTTGGTATCAACTGGATGGCGCTACAGCACATTCCACTATAGCTGTAGACCAGCAGTTGACCTTGATATTCGAGGATCGGTGGATTGGCCCACAGAGATCCTGGAACTGGCCACCCAGATCACCCGATCTGACACCCTTGGATTTTCACATCTGGGGCCGTATAAAAGAACTAGTAGACTCTAGGCCTGTACAAACTAGAGAAGAATTATTGAACTATGTTCACGATGCGTTCACTAATCTAAGCCCAGGCGAAATTCGGAGGTCTGTTTCGCGAGGAGTATATGACAGAGTTATCCTGTGTTTGAACCAAAATGGTGGTCATATAGCACCAATTATTGTAATTTTACATTCATTTATTATTTTTTATAATTATGTTCCAATTTTTTTTATGTTCCTGTTTTGTATTCATGTTCTAATTAAAGTGAATTTATGCCGTTTCAGTCATGTTCCTTTTGTTTCGAAAAACAAATGATGGCGATGTATCGGTTTCTGCCAAAAATCACATTAAAATAGAAAATATGGATTAACAAGAAAATCGTATGCAATTGGTATAGGGAATCCAAAAATGAAATAATATACCAGGTATTCCATTTAAAATAAAGGCGACTTCCGGGATAACCGGAAGTGATGTGACCTTGAAAATATTATAAAATGAAAGAGAATCATAAATAACACCGAAATGAAAAAAATCAGAATACTAAGTTTATTCTAACCACGCAAAAACTGTTAACGAACGGCTACCGTGAGAAACGGTGTATATTGAAGGCCATATTATATTGAAAATTAATAAAATTAAATGTATATCAAAAACATGCATGTATTTTCTATATTTCATACATATTTAATACATTCAATAACCCACTTTTCATCTGTTTTCCTCCTTCCCACATACATTTTCGCAGATTTGTGAAATACGGTTACCCTCGCATTGTTTTTTCTGGCTTTTCTTTCGTCAATTCCCATATAACTCGTTTTTCCGTCTCTCCCCATCCAGCAGGTCCTCTCTTTTCCTCTCTCCCCTTCCTAACATTACCCTTTTTTCCCCGACCAATGCTGTCATGACGTCAGATATTTCCACAGGCGCAAATTGCTTTATATTTTAATAACGTCCTATTTTTAGATGAAATCGAGGCGTGAATCAATTTAACACCATTTCGACGAAGATCGATTGATTGATGAGAGAACCGTGATGATGATGTTTCTCGTTGTTTTTCGTTTTATTTATTTCTTTGACGAAAATTCCGACTTTTCCCAGTCGGATTTCTACATTTCCATTTTATCGAAAAGAGCTACCGGGAGACCTATAGAGGGAAAATCAATTTTTTCCTGTCCTGCTTGCGTATTTCCATCTCCTTCCGAGATATTTTCATGATCATTGAGAATGGTGGGGGTCAGGAAATGGGGTAGGGGTAAGAGAATGCGTGGGTGGGCGACAGGGTCGACCTTGTCTTGTTTTTGGGAGGGCGACAGAGTCTTTCAAATTGGGCGGTTTTTTTAATTCTTAAATATAATACAGATGGCGTTGTGAATTCCCCTAGATCTAGTCTTATTTCAAAAGTGAAATGTATGACATTCATAAAAATGGAGTCGTATATAATGCAAAGAGTTAAAATTGTTAAATTATCTTATGAAAATGGACGTTCAGTGAAAAATGTTTTTAGAAAATTACGAAATATTTGCGGTTTGCACAATCGTCCATCTGAAAGCACTATCAAACGAGTTGTTCAAAAATTTCAAGAAACCGGTTCGGTGGAAGATAAAAGAAGAGTACAATAAGTTGAAGTGGTCATTCAAAAGAGCAAATTGATTTGGTACGTGAAAGTGTTAATTATTAAAATAAAAAGATAAAATAAAAAGATAAAATAAAATAAAAAGAAAAAAAAGATTGAAATCCTAAAAGAAACAGCAGAAAATGTAGGACTCCAAATTTCCTTTGAAAAGACACAATACATGACCTGCAACAGACTAAGAACGCCATTTCTAAAAACAAAATATGGTAACATCAGACGAGTCTCTCAATTCAAATATTTGGGTGAAATAATCATGGAAAATGGGTTGGAAAAAGCGGCCAATAAGGGTAGATGTCAAAAAATGGAAACGGCATTGAGACTTACACAAAACATTTACAACAAAAAATGCCTATCTAAAAACACAAACCTGAGACATTACAACACAGTTATTAAGCCAGAATGTCTATATGCTGCGGAAACGCTCATTTTGAATAGAAAGAGGGACATCGAGGACATTGAAAAGAAGGAAAGAAAAATCATAAGAAAAATCCTAGGGCCCAAACAAATAAATAGCACAACATACCGATTTCGAGAAAACCAAGAAATCAAACAATACACAGATATACATAGCGATATGAAAAAAAGAAGACTTAAGTTTTACGGACACATAAAACGGATGAATCCGAGTAGGTTAACTAGACAAATAGTCGAATTATATGAAAATAGGAGTAAAGCTAAAGTAGAAATAATTAAATCGATTTGCTGCAATTAAAGATGACCTAAGATCAGCAAATATTACACAAAGTGAAATTCAGGATAGAGGCTGTTTCAGACACAAGGTTAACGTTTGGAAGGTTGACTAGAGAGAAAAATGTAGGAAGACTGGAACAACTTGGTCTGGCGAAAGGAAACAAGCTCATAGCGAAAGAATGAAGTCAGTATGGGCACAAAGGAAGGCTAACAAAAACAAACGCCTCTAATTGTACTTCGCGTGGTCACCAGGGCCCATACGTGAATAATAATAATAATAATAATAAAAAGAAAAAAGGAAGATTAAAATAGAAATATCTGCATGCACTTATATTTTAATTAATAGTATTTTATTTATTAATTATATTTTATTTACCTTTTTTTTATCATCTGCAGTATTGCAGCTGAGTTAAGAGCCGGTTCTACAATGCAAGTATAAACGGCGAACAGTTATACTCGGAATAAGTTATACTAGATATTATTCTCAGAATATCTGGTGTTGACCTATTGCCTACAACACCTTTAGTTATACCTAAAATAACACAGTAGTAGTTCTAGTACGTCAAACTAGTAGGTGGGATTGGACCATCATTGACAATTCAAGGGGTGGGAAATTATAGCATTTTATAAGCCTAACATAACGAGAACGGTTTGGAAATTATAAAAATATATTGATTGATTTGTCCCTTACTTTGTGATAGTTCATTTTTTAAATCGAATCGAAAAAACAATTATATACTTTGTTATCTATCACTTTTATTTTTAAATTTGTGTGACTATAGTTTCGTAAAACGATTTACAGTACAGTTTACAGTACAGCGTTTTAGAAGTAATTGAAATTTGCAAATATAATAAAAACCCGTCTAGACAGCTATTAAATGATCAGATATATCTCCGGACTTCCCTACTATTTAAAATATTGTAAAAAAAATTAACCCCAATAAAAGTTGGAAGAAAAAACATCAGTTGGAAATGACAGTATTATATAGCCAAACACACAGACATTCTATGTTTATAATTATGATTTATTCATAGATGTGAATATTACATAATTAGCTAGCATCATAGATAACGAATAAATAGTTAGCATTAAGGGTTTTTTTTATTTATTTTAGGAATTGGTGTATTATCATGAGGCTTAAAATAAAACGTTAAAAAATGTACTTCCGTTTTTTTTTATTTTGACGTTTATCAACAACATAATTAGGCAAATAAATTTATTTAACAAATTTCCCAATTTACCGTTCTTATAGATAAATGTTTATTTGTTCTAAGCGAACAAAATAGCTGCATAGGATCAACATAGCTAGGCATAAGGAGACTAAATTACATACTAAAATACAAAGTACAACAAACAATACAATGTTTTCAGTACCACCATATTAACCGTAAAATTATCAGATTTGAAAAATGGTTTTGAAGTGATGTTCCCATTCTGTTGTTTTCACGGACATCATGATTTTGAACAATAGGAGGCTCAATTTGCAGCTCATGTAAGTCGTGTTCGACTGGTGGCTCTTCTTCATGTGCATCTATTGCAATATTGTGCAGAATAGCAGTTGGAACTATTATTGACACACACATATCATTAGACAGAATAGGAAACCTGCGTTTCCAAACTCCATAACATCTTTCTACACAGTTTCTTGTTCGGATATGGGATTCATTAAAAAGGATATCCGCTGGAGTATTTGGGTGTTGTAAAGGTAGTATTAGTACATTGGTATTGCTGTACCCATTATCACCTAAGATTATTGATGTGTGGAATTCATTGATCTCCAGCCTCCCTTTAATTCTGCTGTTGCTGTAGATGCAACCATGCAACAATATCCATTATACGTAGCGTAAAAATCAAAATCAATTTTGCAACATCAAAAACAATTTTGTTGCACGTTTTATCGCACTATTACGATCTGTTGTAGATTTAATTTCATCTTCAATAAAACTCAGCAACGTTACACAAGTTCCTTTTTGTAAGCGAAAACGTTTAATAAACTGCAAGTCGTCAAACTCCACGAAATAATCGGACCCAAAAAATGTATTTTAAATTAAAAATCAATTAACTATATAATATTTTTATTATTTTTTCATACCGATGTTTAAATTCTTTTGGTCAGCGAATTAAAACGACGTCTTCAAAATCACTTTCATCAGAATCAAAAATATTTAAATTTATGGAATCCATATCAATTATTTATTTCACTGTTATAATTAAAAATGCATAAAACGGTCGAATATAAAGAAAGAACAGGTTATGTTTATTAATACTGACAACTTAAGCTGGCCAATAGAAAGCAAGAATAACTATATTCGGAGTATATCCGCCCAAATTCAAGAGGATAACATATCTATCGATTTCTACCGAGAATAGCTTTGTTCGGCGATTGTAGAAGGGACGTTTTAGATTTCAAGATATAGCTTTAGATTTCAAGTATAGCTTATACCAGGTATATACTTGCATTGTAGAACCGGCTCTTAGGTGCTGTGCCTAGAGTAGCAGACCCGATGATATCGACGGCTGGCCCGGAGAAGGTCCGAACCGTGCTATTTTCGGTTGGATGTTTGTGTTTGATGGTTGAGGTAAAGTTGTTCGCGTCCG